>OMLM01020325.1:154426-179701 GCA_900302695.1 Helostoma temminkii | reverse complement strand
GAGGAGGATCTCTCTACCTCCACCATCTCCCCTCTCCAGTTACTGAAGTCACCTTCGGTCTAACCACGCTCCTGCTACACAATCCTGTAAGTCTGTTTATTCAATCTGACCATTGCTTACACCTGGCTCGTTTACTCATCTCCTGTTTTCTTTTACAGATGCTCCAGAACCAAGATCACCTACACCTGTGAATCGACCACCACCTGACAACCTCATGCTCTATTTAGATATGTTTTCATTATTATTATATTACTTTTTGTTACAATAAATTAGTTCATTTTCATCTTCAACTAGCGTCTCTTTTTATGCAACAATACAGAAACAATATCAGAGAAACTTCAGGTGCAACCAACCAAACCTTTTCCTCTGCAAACATTAAAAAACACAGTTACAGATGTGCATTATACTCCAGCAAGCATGTGCATGAAAAAGTGTCAGTGGATATGTATCTGGTGTGTGGCACCTTGTCTGAGGAGCAGCAGTAGTTTTCCTCTCTGTAACTCCAGACTGAGGCTGAGTCCTCCCTGTCCATCTGCACGCAGCAGAGTCCCAGAATTCCTCAGGGTTTTAAACTTTAGAGAGATGACCTCTTTGGACGTCTGCCTCGGCCTGGGACTCAGCCTGTACACAAGGCTGCTGCTGCTGCCGCTGTAGAAGCTCACCACATCGGAGGCTGAAAAGTAAAGAATAAACTGATAAATCAGGACTTCATGGTCAATTACGACAATTAGCATCTTAATAAGAATCATATTATGTGTTTGTAATGTATTATATGCTCAAATTATTTAGGTCTATGACAAACAAAAATGATACTGAGTTGCTGTTCATTTCATGTAACACTGTGAGGATGTGACTGAGCTTTGAAGGTGATATTGTTGTTGCAGCCGAGCATACAGCACCCTGTTCATCACGTTTCATCAATAAATCTCCCCTACAGCGTTAGCTAATGCGAGCTAAGCCCAAGTAAAGTGAGATAAACAGTATGTGTGTGTGGTGGACTGTGTTGCCCATTGAGAATGTGCAGCACATAGAGCAGCTGAGTTCAGCATCAATTTCCTTTGCAGTGGAACAACTAATTTCTCAGGCTGAATGTTGTTTTTAATGAACTTGGCAAGTGTTTGACTCCCCCCCACCACTTCACTTGCTAATGCTCTTATTGCATTGTACAGTGTATTTCCTGCTGATTACAGAGCAGCAGGCGGAAACTACAAAGTCATCCTCTTTGCGTAAGACTGAAAACATTACTTTAAGTCAGCTGCAATAGGTATATACTTGCAATCCATTCCAAATCCTAGATTACATTTGCTTTTTAACATTTTTTTTATTGAAAAACCAGCTAAGGAAGAGGCACAGGTCTAAAAAACAATGTAAAAGGAGAAGGAACTGAATGGTGTTGATAAATGAGTGGAAGTTGTCCTGCTAGCCTTAAAAGTTGGTGGAGATAGAGACTCTGCATGGAACAGAACAGATGGACCCCTGGACATGTTTGTGGAAGAGACAGGAAGGACAAAAGGAAAGAATAGAGGGGAAAGACAGATGAGATGAAAGGACAGAAACAAACTGAGCTATATGGGTTGATCAGGTATTAGTAGGCTTGACAGGTGATGGTGGTTCTGCTCCCATACATTTAAAGCGACTCATACAGTAGCAACATCAGTGTTTCCTTTGGTTAGTTATTTACAGTTGCAAGAAAATAAAGAAAAGTGAGCAATAAGTCGTTCCCTGGTTTCCTACATAAATTGGTCACAGTCATGATCTTTCATGTCTTTACATACATACATACAGAGTGATGGTGGAAAAAGTAAGTGAAACAGTGTTTTAATAAGTGTTTGAAAAACCTTTGGCAGTGATAACATCATCCAAAACACTTCCTGTAGCTGTGGATTAAAACTTGGTCTATCCTTCCTCACAGAACCGCTTCAGCTTTTTTATGAAAGCTTCTAAAGAACTGATGGTCTCTATACAATGCTGTGAGCACTGTCCAAACCAAATGCTACTAACCGCCACCATGGTCTGTCCTTTCCTGGAGTACATTTAGTTTACTGTATTTTCTTATATATATACACATACAGTACTGTGCAAAGGTCTTAGGTCAGCAAAACATTTGTTATTTTGGCAAAGCTCTTATCACCACATATTTATTTGTCTCTTTATTAGCATACAACTAGAAAATATAGGAAATGTTCACACAGTATTAAAAAGCACAGCGCTTCTGTTGAGAAGTCCAGCAGGACTTGGTTCAGCATCAGGCAGCTGCCACTGGATGCAAGTTGATCCTTCCATAGTCTGAAGACGTCTGATCATTAGTGTTTGTGGAAGGAGGGCAACCAAGAGGCCACATTTTGTGTTCTTAGCTGTTCTAATATCCATCCATCCATTCTCTAAATCACTTGGTCCCTGTAGGGGTCACGGGTGTTCTGTAGCCTATCCCAGCTATCATATGGGCGAGAGGCGGGGTACATTCTGCACAGGTCACCTGTCCATCACAGGGCCACATACAGGAAACCAGAGTGCCCAGAGAGAACCCACGTAAACTCCACACAGAAAGACCACAGCCAACCCCGGAACCGTGGGGCGACAGTGCTAAACACCACCGTACCACAGTTTTTCTAATTAAATAAGTACCAAAAAGTAAGTATAAATGACCATCATTGCATTATTTAAAAAACAATCCACTATTTACATATTTAGATACAGATAGCAGTAAAATTCAATAACTTAATAAGAAATAATAATTTATAATAAACTATACTGGAGTACATGCAGTGACAGACATCGTTTGGCTATTTTACTATAAGTCCTCTCAGCATACTCTCACATCAGCTGAGAAGTATATTTCACAAATGTATCCTTACAGTAAATAATGTGAAAGTGTTTCCAAACCAGTCCAGGCCATTCATCACACTCTATCTGTTCACATTTCTCCTAATCCATCTTCTTCCTCAGGGTAAAGCAGCAAACACAGTTTAAGGAGACACAAAATGGTTTTATCATAAATTATCCATCCACCTGAAGGACTAATTTGATGAATTAATGATGAGGGAACAGGCTGGACTCCAGTAAGAGAAGCGAGAACATAAACATAAGGCAGATAATTTCTGTGGCCACAGTAGTAACTGGGAGAGAGGGACATTTTTAATACATAAAGATGATGCTTTAAGCAGAATGCCATCTTGAGTCTGTTTTTATACTAGGTATCTGTAGCGTTTTTACCAATACTAGCACAAAGAAGCAACATGTTTGCAGTGCTGTATGTTCTTATTAGTGATTTCTCACTATTTCATGATTAGCAAGTGGTGGTGAACTGCCGAGAAGAGAAGTTTTCAGGCTGCAAACATGCGACAGCGAGATATGGCGACTGAAGAATAAAAAAAATAACTTAAAAGGTACATGGAAACATTGTGTTTAACCTTTAAAATAAGAGTTAATAAAGTTATTTATTTTATGTTTTATGCTTCCAGTGCGGGTGGCACGGTGGTGCAGTGGTTAGCACTGTCGCTTCACAGTAAGAAGGTCTTGGGTTCAATTCCTGTGTGGCCTTGCAATAGACAGGCAACCAGCCCAGGGTGTACCCTGCCTCTCACCCCATGACAGCTGCAATATGCTCCAGCACACCTGTGATTAAGTGGTATAGAAAATGAAAGGATGGATGTTTCCAGTGCAGTGGACAGGCTGCCCCTTTAAGGGGTTCAGGGACAATTCTATGTTGTCGGCCACATATTTCAGCATCATAGTATCTTCCAAATCTATTGGAACAGCAAGACTAATTATAATTTTTATTTTATTTTACATCTCAACACAAAAAGCACTGCTTTTGTCAGATGGCCCAAATTTTGAATGAGCAAAAGTACTGGAACACATGACTGACAAGTGTTTCTGTTTACTATTTACCTATCAGTTTTCAAACAATACCATAAATACTTTGGTGGCTCTAAATGACTGCTCTTGGTTTCAGCCTTCGATTTAATGTTGAAGACTGTGTTGTTGTTACAAAAGGAAAAATTAACATTAAAACCACAGAACTGTCAACCATTTTAAAACAGCAGTCTCTTCAGAAGCACTGCATAAACATAGCATATGACTAATACAACAATGTGGAAGAAAGAATCCACTAAGTACTAAGTGGGTACTAAAGAACTAAAATCTGACAGGGCATTCAAGAACATCAACGGCTGATGAAAAAAAACAGCATTATTATTATAAACCTCAAACAACATCAGCAGAAAGAATCCAACATTTTATGGAGAGACTAAGATTAACATCTAATTTGAAAACCAAAATACTGAAACCAAATATTAGGTTGTATTGTCTGAACTTAAAAACTACCTATTCCAGTATGTTTGGTCTTTCACAAAGTGTTTCACAGAGACAAAAGGTGCTATTTTCTTTTTTTTTTAACATTTTGAGGTTTTCATGGCATGAAATAAAAGCTGAAAGTCTGAACTTCCCATGTCTTACGTCAGTCGCTTAATCTTAAACTCAAATGTCTTCAGCTTTCAGCAAAAACAAATTAATTATCCTTAATTTTAGCCTTCATACATAAACCACAACTGCTTATGAACATTAACTATTTGACTAATGCATTCAAACACATGTGAATGTGTGGAGCTACTTTTTCACACGTCTTTGTCACGCGCAATATTGTACAGAAAACATCTGGGAGGACAGAAATCAGAGCACAGACATAGAGACTGTTTGGTTTTCCCCTGCGTTAAAATATCTCAGGGTTGTTTCATGTAGCCGGGAGACAATAAAATACGGTTTGGGACTTTTACACACGATATAGAAGTGTTTTGACGGAGCCCGTCAAGCTTTCACATTCGAAGAAATGAAGAGAAAAAAGTCTAAGCGACTGTGGTCTTATAGAACAACACAATATTCACACCTACTCTTTCAGAAAAACAGGCCAAAGATGTAATGTAGCTAAAGCTGTGCCAATCCTAAACTCTCACAAGAGACAAAACAGCTCAGAGAAAATGAAGCCCCAACATATTTTTTTATGGCTGAAGTAAGAAGAGCTGTACTAAGTTGATGTGTGTTTTTGAATGCGGTTCATCTCTCGAATAAGAGAAACATCTGTGAGTTTATTTTTGCTGCGATGCAGTCAGCACTGAAAATCTGTTGTGTGACTTTGAGAAACAGAGTGTGAATAAACCAGACAATATGTTTCTGTATTTGTGAAGAAACACTGCGTGATGTTTGTTCATTGTGATGGTGCCAAGGCCAATATGTAATCTAAGAAATTCAAAAGGAAACACGGAACACAATACTGGCAACATTTAAAGATTTAGAAATAGTTTTATAGCCTTAGTATGCAACAGTTTTACCACAGACAGTTCTGTGGACTTTATATACACAGGTCTGTACCTTTCAAATCCAAGTTCAGTTCACTTTGTCAAAAAAACTTCAGTTAAATTCTAGACAGATCTGAAGAAAGATTTAACACAACATTTTATTACAGAGACTGGATGACATCACTGGGACTAGGTTGATTTAAATCTTATCTATCAGATAGATTTCATTTTGTTTATGTTAATAATTAGTCTTAAAAACTTAGTTATTGCATTCCACAGGATTCAATGCATGGACCCATAGTTTTCACTTTATACATGTCTGTTAATATCATTAGGAAACACTCATAAATGTACAATGCCATGCAGATGATACCTGGCTATGAAACCGGACTAAACAGATTAATTAGTCAAACTTCAAGAATGTTTAAAACACACAAAGGACCTGGATGTTCTGTGATTTTCTACTTCTAAATTCAGACAAGACCAACAAGAACTTTGTGCTAGCTACATGCAGGTGCTAGTTTTGGTTGGTTTAACTTAAGAACTGTGTAAGAACCGGTTTTCTTTTCTACACGTTTGAGAGCCACCGTAGAGCCGCATCATAACGATACTACTTTAACAGAACCGCTAACTTTAACCACAACAACAACTACAGTTTTCTTCCCAAGTTTGAGTCTAAACTCACATCCAAACACTCCTGGTCAAACATATATGTGCTGCCTGGTGTAATTGCTATGTACAGCGATTATGTTGATTGATGATTGATGTTAAAACTAAATGTGAGCTGTTATATCAGCTTTCATTAGCTTTAGCGGCTGAACCTTGGAGTTATACTGTACATCTCCTTCACTTTGAGTCCTAGAGCCCCTTAAATCCCTACTAACAGGACGTCCCAGTAACTTCTTAAAAAGCCTCTGGCTAACTCAAAATGCTGCAGCCAGAGTTCTGACTGGAATTACCAAGAGAGATCATGTTTTACCTTCATTAGCTTCCCACCACTGGACATGTTCCATCATATCTGAAAGACCTCATAGTACCAGCAGAGCAGCAGCAGAGCTCTAAGTAAACAGTCATCTGTGGAACCAGCTCCCAGTTCAGGTTCAGGATTCAGACACCCTCTCTACTTTAAAGTGAGGGGCTCTCAATACTTTTTGAATCTGCTGTGTGTTAAATATTAAGATGTTTATGTCCTTTCTGATATTTGCTTAGTTTTTGTTCAGAAGTTGTGTTTAGATGAAACCAGTGACATCAATGTCATTTGACATTTGATTTTTCTAACTGGATGAAAAACCCGGAGAGCATTCAAACCTTGGAAGAAGATCAGACTTACTATAAGGACATCCGTAGGTCTCCAGTCGAAGTCCGATCCTCCCATTGGGGTTCCAGTCCAGAGGAATGAGGCGGAGGAAGCGAGCGATCACCGGCTGTTGTAGTTTGTACTGAACTACACTGTCTGCATTAGTGTTCCCTGGAAAAGCCTGAAAACACACAATCAAAATGAGTCACAACCAGACATAAATAGAAAGTTAATAAGTTCCATTGTTGTTTGGAAGAGTGAGGAGGCTGCCTGGAGGATGCCTAAGTGAAGACACATGATACTGTACTGTAAATCACTAACAGATATCTGTTGGTGATCAGAGGTTGGTGGTTGACCTTTTGCCTTTCTGTGGGATCTATGTACTGATCTCTAGGACTTTCAAATAAGAAATATTAAATGCAGAGGCTTTGGCCCAGGCGCCTCCCAAACTCTTACACTCATTCAGTAATTCATACATGGCCAACTTCCCTATTGACTTTTCATTAGAGTGTAATCACAATTTAGGTCTAAATGAAGACATGAATATGGAATCCATATGTATAAAATAAGGCTGACCCACCACATATTGAACATGCTCCTAGAAGCAGCAACTGGAGTTCCTGATGGAAATTAAATAGATGAAAATCACTCACTCAGTGTTTCCATCGTGGAGACTCTGCCCATTTGCTGGCTGCAAACTAAGATCCTTCTGCAGAATTTGTTATTTAGAGCAGTGAAGAGATCATCTGTTTCTTTCTGACTCTGGGCTGAAAGCCTGGTGGATCGCTCTCTTCATCTCTTTCCATCTCTCCCATCTGGCTATCAATCCTAATTACATCCCTCCCTTGAAGTTGACATGCAGGTTAACTGACTCACCCACTGCTGAATGAAAGCTCAGGCACATAATTAACTGATTAATTCCTCTGTAATCATAAGAGCGTGGAGTTGGATCTCCTTGTATGATGACGAACTAATGTTTGAGCTTCACAAAAGATAAAAGAAAAACAAATTACAACAAATGCAGTAAATGTCAATAGAATACCTTTCCTGTGTAACTTCAGCAGAGAATATGTCTAACAGATAAATCTAGGATAATAGTGTTTGCATTATATGAACTGTGAGTACAAACCTTTCTAAAAGAAAAAGACAATGGCAATGGGGAAAAACAGAGAGAGGAATGAAAAGTGATGAGACACAGTTAAGAAGAGTGAGGGGACAAATACAGGACAATAGATACTGTATAAATTCTAACAATTCTAACAAAAAATGAGAAAACTAAGAGAAAGAGAAATTTTCAGAAGAAAAAAAAAGCTTGTGTCCTCATCCTCAGCCCTCCAGGCAAGAGGAAACAAACAGATCAAATGGAGGGGGACAATAAAGAAAAGATGAATTGCTAAATTCCCAAGCAGCCACAGGCTTTAAGAAAACTGAGAAAACACCAGGAGGGAAAAAGAGGAGAAGAGAAAACAGCATCTTCTGGCCGTCAGCCAGCTATGCCAGGAGCAGACGTCCAGCAGTTAAATATGTTGTGGCTGATCCACCATCAACTTTCTCATCTGAAAACATCTCTGAGCAGGGATGAAGTTCATAAACACTTTGAAATGTAACAGGGATTGTGCGCAGTTTGTGTAGAATGTCAGACCGACATGTTTTAAAGCTGTGAGGAGCCGTTCTCTGCTCTCTGAGAGAAGATCTTTGAGGCTGACATCTGACAGATTTTCTCCATATGAGTAAACTACCTCATCAGAATCTTTGTGTAAAGCTCCTCTCTGCAGTTCTGCCTCTAATTACTCTTCACTGTTGGATCCATATTTGTTGCACTGTGTGCACACAGCTGAGAAACTGAAACCATATTTTGAACTCACTGGACACACAGTGACAGGATCAACCAGCTGTTATCGTCCATTTGACTGAACATGCAGATGCAGATGGAGAAATATATTGTTCCTGATGCTGCCACATTGTGTCCGGTGCTTAAGCATGTAAAAACCATGTTTGGTGCATGGACTTAATGTTTGGTTACATGGGCTTAAGTAAATAGGTTACTCTGAGAAATACAGTAACCCAGGTAGCAGGGAAACATGCAGTTTGGAAACCTGGTTACAGGAAAACCATGTTTATATACAGCAGATGAGTAATCTGATTTCTCTGGTACATGACACATGGGTTTTAACTAACATTAGACAGTGCTCCCTGACTGTTTCTTTGTTGTGCATATCATTGTTTAACAGTTGCTGTCATTTTAAACACAGAAGCTTCAAACTCCCTCAGAGGAGTCACAGGTGTCTTTCACTTGTCCCCTTCTTGCATGATAACTGTGCCATTTTCCTTCTGGTTAATAATAATGGATTGAACTGTGCTCTAAGAGATATTCAGTTTCCTTGTATTATGCCCTAACTTGTACTTATCAACAGCATTTGTGTAGCAGAGTGTCCTTTTGTCTTCAGCGTAGAGGTTCTGGCCAGGATATTGATCCACCAGTAATTGGACCTTCAACATTTACACTGCAATCCTTGCACCAGTGATAATCACTTTATATAAATTACACAGTGTGATGACGTCCGAGGGGAAAAGAGTCGACATAAAACAAAGGGATGGAAGTAATATGCGGTCTCACCCCTATACTGTCCTCCTGTCTGTACTGTTTCCAGTTGTGTCCTGTGTCGCTGAATATCAGCAGGTAGGATGTCAGCCAATCAGAGCTGCCGTAGCGGCCCTGCGTAGCAACAGCTGCGATCTTGGTTCGCTCACCCAGGTCGACCTCCAGCCACTGATACCTGTCTGAGGTGAGGGGAGACCAACCTCCAGCTCCTACAGAGACAGAAGGAGAAGAAACATCTTTTAGATTTATAGCTGTGTGATAAAAAGCTTTGGTTGATGCTGAGAAATGAACTACAGACTTTGGCCCTGTACTGAAATCACACTTTTCTGTTATAAAACAGGAATGAAGAAACTGAGAACCACAGAAAACATTTAAATACACTGTTATTATGTTATAATGCTATAATGCAACTTTAAATCAGCATCGTGTCTGTTATGAGTTTCACAGTCATATTACATTTTTTCTTTTTCATATCCACTTCAGCAATTGTGTATTGCCATTTTATTTAAAAAACAATCAATATTTTTATTTTTAAAGCCAACACCAAAGATCATTTCCCGACAGATTTAGATTTTTTTTTTAGGACTGAGAATGATGTTTTGGTAAAATCTGATGGTGCAAAGTATTGATCAGTTTATCAGCACTTGTGTCCTTCAATTTATTTATTACCACAAATACACATATTTATGCTAATGTGTTTATTGGTTGTGTTTTGGTTCAACAGGTTATGATCATCTCCTGTAGTAAATAAAGGACATTTATATTAAAGTGAAACATGCACTGTTTTCTGCAGGTTTGAAACCTTTCTGATGCAAAATAGTAGCCACAGGGGGCTTTGACGCAATACACACAATGCAGCAGGTAATTTATTGCCACATTCAGTGCAATCTGCTGCACATTAACAACACTTCAAGCACCGAAAAAGTAGAGTCGTGTGTGTCTGTAGAAAAATGCTTTTTCAGGCCAAAACGATGGAGCAGAGCTCAAACGCCAGATGGACGGATTCTGAAGGAGGAAGCTGCTGACCACTGTCCCACTGAGCGCACACACAAACACACAGAGCGAGTGCCAGGAAGCTCCAAGAAGACCAAACATGCTGAAAGCAGCTTAAATGCCTCTTGACTTGACTCAGACAACACATTTTCCTTTTTCCACCAGTTGCTCTATGTAGAAGCTGTGAAGTACAAGCACAGAATTTGAAACTAAAAACTACCTTTAAGTCCATTTTCAGTCCTGTAGAGTATTCGCCAAACACCATAACACTATGTATATCAATATAGCTCATTTTCTGTTTGTTTGTCTGTTTGTTGCTTACAGACTCCAAAATAGGACAACCCAAACAGCTGAAATCGACATGGGGAGCATCTTAGGCTGGGTCTCATTGCTGTCCAACATCTACTGCTGTCCTACAGCCAAAGATAGGATCCTATGTGCTTCTGAAAGTCCTGCCATTCATTTTCATGACAAATTTATAACAAAAGTTGTAGATCACCCTGAAAATGAGGTCATATCAGAATTGAGTTACAACCTCTTATTAGCTTTCCTCAGCTGAAAGTAATTAACATTAGTAACCATAATGTCAACAACTAGACACATAAGCAGTTATACTGCATCTGAGATAAAGCATCAACCTGTGCTGTCTGGCTGAGTCGTGTGCCATTTGATATTAGGTGGTCTGATCTTAGATCTCTGCATCAAATTATTATACATCCTCAAGAAGTTTTAGTTTGTCTGTCTACTTGGTAGCTGTGCAGAAAGTACTGCAATTTTAACCTGTGCAAAACATTCAACATGAAGGAGACAAATCTCTGTGAGTCTATGCTAACGTTTGTCAAGAGCATGATAATGTCATGGTTTCGTGAAGGTCGTTCATAATGACTGTAATGACTTCTAAACTTTGTCTGGTGACATAACCAACACAACGGTTCATGACAATGTATATAAAATGTTAATTACTAGATTTTCATAGCATGTTTGAATATTCATGCTTGCCAAATCTGCCAAGCACCAAATGTACTGTGGGTCACACTGGCAGGTAAATGCTTTACATGCGCTCTGTTTCTGTGGAGTTTGGCAAAAGACACATTTGGAAACATGGTCAAATTATATTTCTCTGTGCTGTCTTAGTGGACATTAGTGCCCTTACGAAAAATAAGTATATTCAAGTATATTATTAGTATACCTTTTTTAAACTAAAAATGAACAAGTTTACTTATTCGTCTTACTTTTTATGTACTTGAGCATACTTGCTGTAAAACGACAAGTATATGGAAAAGTCCAAGTATACGTAGTATAGCTAGCGGGCACACTGCATCATGGGATGCAGAGACTGTTCATGTTTTGAGTATCACTGGCTGTTTCTTAATATGCGTACTTCTCTGTACTTGCGTTCTTGTGAGCTTGTGAAACGTCATCAGCCAAAGCTCTGCCCATTTTATCGTGGATGCTCTGTGAGCAGACTGTGGCCGTTTCTCAATACCAAGTATGCGAAGTACGAACTCCCATGCTTGGAAGTACAGACTTGTACGAACTGTCGAGGACGAGAGGACGCAGTACACTCATGCAGAATTGAGACACAGCTACTTGCTCATGACGAGCTCAGCTCTGCTTTGCTCCAGTGTTTCTATGTTATATAAGATAAATCCCCTCATAACTGTTTGTTGTAATTTTCATGTGTTTATGTGAACGTACATATTATGTGAACACTAAATATTATTCAGGAGCTAATTTTCGACAGGGCATGGAATGACATCAGAGTCTACTATTAGCAATTGTGAATTTACCGGTAGACGCTTATTTTAATCTATCTATCACATATTTGAAAAATCAAATATTAATTCCTCTCCTAGAAACTTCTAACAACAGAACAACAACTGTAGTAGAAACATTTGTGTGTTAATTTGCTATTGTTGCTAAATGGTACGAAATGCATGATGGGATATTTGGTTCCACAAGTACACGCAAGTCTGCTCCCAGAGCATCCTCGATAAAATGGGCAGAGCAAGAACACATCCGGGTCTTTGATCCGTACTTGGCTAAATGCGAACTTGGAATTGGAACCATACCTGGGCTTTGGCTGATGATGTTTCACAAGTCCGCAAGGACGCAAGTACGGAGTAGTACACATATTGAGAAACGGCCTGTGTGTACTTGGGGAGCCAAATATCCCATCATGCATTTCATACCATTTAGCAACATTAGTGATGAACACACACTAATGCTTCCACTACAGCTGTTGTTCTGCTGTTAGAAGTTTCTAGGAGTAGCATTAATGTTTGATTTTTCAAATATGTGATAAATAGATCAAAATAAGCGTCTACTGGTAAATTCACCATTGCTATATACAAGGATCTGCTAATAACTGCGCTTTTTTGCTAGTAGCAGACTTTGATATCATTCCATGCCCTGTCGAAAATTAGCTCCTGAATAATATATAGCCCAAATATGTACGTTTACATAAACACATGAAAAGTACAACAAAACAGAAGCAAGGGAATTTATCTTATGTAACATATAAACACTAGAGCAAAGCAGAGCTGAGCTTGTCATGAGCAAGTACATTGTGCCTCAATTCTGCATGAGTGTACTGCGTCCTCCCGTCCTTGACAGTCCGTACCTGCCAAGTCTGTACTTCCAAATACGGGAGTTCGTACTTTGCATACTTAGTATTGAGAAACAGCCTCTGTGTTCATTGTTCACTGTTATGTAATCTGTTGTGCGTTCCGTGTTCTGCCTTGTTCTGAGACAGTCATGCTGATTAAGAAACTGCTGGCCATAGTGGTGAGGGCACAGCAGCTGACCCATGAGTTTTGGTTGTAGTCGGGGTCAACATGCTGGCCCGTTGGGGGGCACATGTCAACTCAGCGGGGAGCCCAGAAGTCATTAACAGCGATGAGCTACAGTAACACTGAGACGCCAAGGGAGGCACGCCACCCATGCTGCCTGCTCTCCAGCTATAGAGACAGTCACTGCAGTGGAAGAGCTGGGGCAGTGGACGAGTGGACACCTCATCCCAGTGCTGGAAGGATAGCTGCGAGGACTGCTGCATGAATTCCTGGACATTTTGCTGCTAGAGATCAGGACTGCACCAAGACAGGGCTGGTACAGAACCACATCGACTCCGGATCAGCGGTCCCCATTTGTCTACGGCCCCACTGGCTGCCACTGGCGAAACGCCAAGCTGCCCAGGAACTAATTAGAGACATGGCAGCTAATGGCATCATCGAGCCCTCAGATAGCCCTTGGGTGGCACCAATGGTTATGGTACAGAAGCCTGAACATGATTACCCGCAAAGACTTCTACCCTCTGCTCCGCAGCTATTATGCACTGGACTATAAGACTATAATGCCCCCTCTACCTTTGAATGGCTGATGGAGCGGATGTTCCAAGATATTACCGGACTTGCTGTGTGGGTCTAACTGGATGAGCTGCTGGTGCATGCTGCAAACTTTGAGGTCGCCATAGAATCTGGGGTCTCTTCCATAGCCAGAGAGCTCTAGACACTAGGGGTTGTGTATAGTGTATGGTTCATGAGTGTTAGCCATTACAATACTGTAAGAGGAAAGGGAGTAAGGATTGATGATTTTAAATGCCTCTTAACTGATTTCAGATGGCCTTCTGAGAGCCAAAAACCCCCCCAAAAACATAACTTAGCTTCTTGCCCCTTCAAACCCATTTCTGCAACTCCATACCCTAATATAATTAGCTCTCGCTGTGCGAAATAAATTTTGCTCTGTTGTCTTTCTTTTTAATATTCCATGAAATACTGAAATGCGTATCTAAAGAAAAAGGTAATTTATGACTTGTAAAAAATCTGGTTTGCCGATAAATTTTTTTTAATCTACCAGCCACCTCAGCTGGTTGTTTTAAATCTTGATGTTGAAATCTTTATTTTTTTTAATCGTTTAAAAGTTTAATGACACTGTAGGAGAATTTATATAACAAGAGACAAACAATATTACTGCTCATTTTAGTCTCTACTAGCACACTGTTTTCTGAAAATGTGCCTTGTTAGAATGTAAGAATGTTACTTCTTAGAAAAGCATTATAGCCTATAGTACATGCCTAACTAGAGTGGTGTGTAAGTTTGTAAGGCCAACAGCTCAATCACCTTTTGCTAACACTCAAAAATGTCTCTGAACTAAGAGTAGTGGCAGATTGAGGAGAAAAGCTGGGTAATGAAATTGAATGAGTGTCGGTCTGGTGGCTGCTGGAGACTGATCTTTAAAGAGCTAAAGGCCAAAGCTAATCAGCACTTGACTAAAAGACGTGCCCAATGACAGCAGAATAGAAAAGAGCAGACACGCTGACCTTTATTCAAGAAGATATTATGCTGCAGAGGAAAAGAGATCAGAGGGAACAACTCAAAGTCCAAGGAGCATTGCAAAGATTTACTGTATTCATCCTAACAGTATAACTGCAGTGAACTAAGGGCTGATGGTCTCTGTGTATTTTGTCATGGCTGTAACTTTAAATTAAAAAGAAATCAAATAACAGTGATATAGGTTGCTCCTGTTTTGTAATCTTTGGTTATTTAGGGAAGTTTCATTGAAGTTTTATTCCAAGCTCTGTTTTGCAGGAACGCCCTGAGCAAACTGAGGCTCCACCTGGTAGCTGCACCTCTGCTTTGCTACAGGGAGGAAAAACACCCTTTAACAAAGCAGAACCAGGCTCAAAGTGGGCGGCCGCCTGACTCGACCGGTTGGGGTGACAGGAAAGTGCAGAGAGAAAAGAAGAGGAGACTAGAGGAAAGATGAGCAAAACTGTTAATGGCTTTGTGGTGACAGGCACACAAAACAGAGACTAAATTTCAAAACTACAGTAGGCTGGCTGTGTGTGAATCACATATTTAATCATATGCAGTCAAATGCCTTTATCCAAAGCAAATTATAAGCGAGGTTGGGGCCGTGTGCAGCAACAGCTCAGACACCTTGGCAGCAGGAGCCAATGCAACTACACAAATGACAATGTTCCATTACACAGAGAGACAGGTTGAATAAGGGACAAGTGTTAGAGAGTCTGACAGGAAGGAAAACACCAAAAATTAGAAATGGAAACTGAGATGCAGACGGTTAGAGGGGAAGACAGGAAGTAAGACAGCGAGACAAGCCACTTAAATGGAGGCAGCTGGAAAGAAATGAGATAGACAGGCTGTTGAGTCCAGAATGAGCATTGGTCATTTGCATGAGAATACAATGTCTGGAGGGTAATTTCAGCAGCCTGCTAACATGTCAGGCCAACACAGAATCCAATAGAAAGCTAATTGGCTCAGTTCAGATGTGACAGCAGCAGCGGGTTGAAGAACACTGCAGGTTCTCTGAAGGTGACGCAGGAACGATTTCCATTTTTCTAAATGTCACTGCAGAATAGACCAATTCAAAAATGTCAAAATACTTTCTTTTAGGATGATTTTCTTTTTTCTGCAGGGAACAGGCTTTTTCATATTTTTCATATTTAAGATAAATCTCAGTCATTTCAACTAGAAATTATAAAAAAAGACAGAAAAGTGGATTGCATGGTTATCTTAATGCTCTAAACATGCTTGTTATTTATTCATATTTAACTTCAGCTACGGGTCTTTAATAAACTTTTAATAAGTTTTAAAACACCTGTGGAAATAAGATACAGTAACCTACTGCAAAAAACAAAAATGACACAAACAACAACAGATCAATACAAAACTAGCCCTCTGTTCCTGCTGTTCCTGGGGTAAGAGGTGGGGTACGCCCTGGACAGGTCGCCAGTCCATCACAAGGTTACACTCTCACACCTACAGGCAATTAGGTGTGATAACCTGACACCATGTCTTTGGACTGTGGGAGGAAGCAGGACTGCCCAGAGTCCAAACGTTTGTTATTTTGGATGAAATGTTTCAACATCTGTTAGATAGCCTGTAATCAAATTTGCTTCCAATATTGACTTAACTTTTGAGCTAATGAGCAAAATTGTTGCAATTTATTTGTTGGGAGCAAAATAATGGATGAACAAAAGATTCACAAGTTTCAGCTACAGATGCAAATACGGTACATTATTCAGTACATGTCATTAAATATGTTGACCCTCTGGAGTCTAGGATACATGTGGTTGTTTCTGACTACTTTTTACCTTAAAAACTATTTACCATACCAATGTTTGGTATCATTTTATTCAGCACAACCTCACGTTGATGGTATAGTATTTTTTTCATTTTGACATACTATATTAACAAATTAGACCTCAAAAACACACAAGAAACATCAAATCTGTTGTTGTTTCTTCACATTCATGTTGTTTCTGTGCTTGCCAGTACTGTTAGCATGTAGAGAGCTCTTGGCAGATATGTCTGTTTCTTTCTACAGCAAAAATGACAAGATATTAGGCAAAATGCATCACCAGATGCATCTATTCATACTTATTACTTACTTGTTAAACTGCTTATCAACATCATTTTCTAGAAGTACAGAGTCTGAAGTCTGCACGTTCAACACTAGTTGAAAGCGGAGCTAGACCAGGCCTCGTCTGGCTGCTACGTTGTTTTCAACTGGTTAAAATACGGACGTGCTGGCGTGTCCATCAACCACAGAGGGTTAATTTCATACAAACATGTCAGCTTTAACAAACCAATATGTTCATGTACCTATATAATTCTAACTACAAATCAATACCATGATTAAGTGCCTGGTAAAGGTGCTGCCTTGGTGGAATCCCCAGACTGCGATAATCTTTGTTCATTTAGTGGGTAAATGAATTAAGAGTGAAGCTTCTCCTCTGAGAACAAATGGAAGAGTGTTGGCAGCGACAGGAGGAGATGGAAATGAGATGGGAAGCTGGGATCACTTTCTAGGACTGTGCACTCTGAGCTATCCTAATTCACTGACTGCATACTAGAGCTGAATTATGAGGATATGAATATTACAGCAGTTGTAAAGTGACTATTGAAAGATTATCTAGCAAATGTATACTGACAGTCTGTTCATTACATTTTAGTTAATTTATGAAGTAAATAAGTATACTATGCCTGTATATTGCCTTTAAATCCTACATACACCATATTTCGGCTGTGCACACTACTTCACATTGTACTTGGTTTATTTGCACAATATTTTAAACATTTTTTAAATAATTGAATATTAGTAATATAGTGTACCGTATTCATTATGCTATTATTTTCTTACATTTAATCCTTTTCAACTTGTCTGGATACATGCTGACACTGGTTTGGTAAAGTGTACAGAGCCTATAGACCCTGCACAGTTAGTAAACACTGGGATGTTGTTGGTGAGCAGGGCACAGCGGCAGCAAAAGAAGCTCTTTCACTAACAACGTCTATCAAGTTTTGTTGGCTCGTATTATAACAGTGTCTGAATGAAATACTACTTTATTTGAATATGTACAGTCACACACTCCCTCGGACTGGGACATGCTGACTCAGTGATGACCCACTGTGTCCAGACATAGCAACATGCAGTCGGGTTAATTGGAGACTCTAAATTGCCTGTAGGTGAGTGAGAGTGTAATGGCTTTGTGATGGACTGTCAACCTGTCCAGGGTGTACCTCCTGTATGATAGCTGGGATAGGCTCCAGCACATCTGTGACCCCTACGGGGATGAAGCAGGTTCAGAAAATGGATAAATATGTGGTTGGAAGAAAGAATTTAATAAGTAATAGCTCTAACTTGATTGTTTAGCTCTAACTTGATCATATACCAACTGAGAGACAACTGTGGCTACACAATAATATGGTCATGATTATAAATGATAACTGGTTCTCACTTGACCTAGCTGGTTAAATTAAGGTAAAAAAATAAAAATAAGAGAAAGGACTCGGCTTATCAGAATCGAGACGATGATCACAACTGCTGGTGAGGTTAAATGTTGTCTATGTCGTAGGCACCAAAGATACATTGTTAGGGTTATTTTCACATGATGTCTGTCACATAATGAACATGATGCTCATGAACATCCACATTTAAGAAATGTTTAGCAACGACCCATAAAGAGAGTTTTACAAGAGTTTCATTGTTTTGCATCACTGAATCATGGTCAATTTAATTTGACTTGACAAAAATGCACAAAAAAAAAAAGACTCAAAATGAAAACATCTCTACACAGTAATATAAATGTATTTAAAATAGAAAACGGAAAATAATTGCAAACATATTCATTCCCTTTAAAGTAACTCACCTTAATCTAATTCACCTAACCTAATCACTGTTTAAGAAGTCACACAGTTAAATAATGATCACCTGAGTACAATTAATGTGTTTGAAGGCCTACAGTATAAATATGTCTGTATGGAGAAGATCCAGTTACTGGCGAATCAGCATCCTTGTCAAAAACTCCACCATGAAGACAAACGAACACACACTCAACAAGGGAATGGATACAGAAGCTTTCTAGTGCACAGTGTACTAAGAGTCTTATCAATCCTCTATAACTCTAAATCAAAAGAAAGAGAAGAGCAGCATTTACTGGCAAAGACAAGCTTTGTTTAAAATCTCCACCATCAAACAAACTGAGGCCTGAGCAGCGTTCTGCTGGCTCGGCTCTCTTCAGTTTCCCCAGTGGTGAAAATGATTCAGATCCAGATTAAAGCCCATCTCTCCCTCCCAGCTGATTCTGGGCTTTGATGTCAGGATAAAGTGCTCAAGCCTGTTCCCTGCAGAAAGCTCCACAACAGAACACAATCTTCATTTTGTCAAAGCCTCGCATCAGCATCCAGCGCAGGATTCCCTGCTGGGTTCTCACGCTGGACGGACAAACACTGTTCATTTATTTATTCTTCCCATACAAACAGAACCTACAGAGAATAAAGACAGTTCAATGCAACTATTCCTCCTCCTCTGCTTTAGTTCATTTTGTCTCATAGTTACTGCTGAGTCCTAAAATCCTGCAGGAATCTGCCTTCTATGTTTTCTCAACTTAAAGTCTGATGTGGCTCTGCTGCTTCCTCTAAACCAGGGGTGTCAAAGTCCTCGAGGGCCACTGCCCTGCTTGTTTTCAAACCATTTCGGCACTTAGAGCTTCTGCCTGACCAGACACATCTGATCCACTGGAGTTTGACACCTGTGCTTTAAACTGTCTCTGTCCTCAGGTAAGCTTTACATTTCACTAGTTTAAAAGGAAAAGCTCATGGTGTCTGTGAAATTGTGCATCCAGTCTGAACAGATTTGTTCCGTCACCTGATCAAACATATCATCCACTTGTATTGAGAGAAAAGCAGAAAACCTTCCTCACCTTCTCTCTTGTTGAGTTTGGCGAATCCTGGTGCATGGCTGCTGGACAGCAGGGAGGAACTCCTGAAGGAGGACGGTGGCAGACTGGACACCAGAGCACTGTCACACACCTCTGTCAAACAGCAAAAAACAGAAAAAGTCTGTACAACACCATCTATCAAATAAAATAAAAATAAACACCAAATTCACACATAATGTTACTTGACATATGGAGCAATACAGGATGTAAAAATCTCAGTTTCGAACTGGGTTTCAGGAGTGTGAGGTTTGTGAAGATGATGGAGGAAGCAACGAGAATCTAATGAGAAGCTCGTGACGGGACGTTTTTGGCTCAGTGGTTGTGGAGCTTGAATCATACTGAAGAGTAAAGCTGGGACCCCAAAGCCCGATCCATTTTTTCACAGCTGAAAAATTACCCAGACTGCTTGTGTTCTGCAGCCAAACAAATCAATCTCCAGCCAGGCTCTGTCTGACACGACAGACATCAGTGAAGAAATAACCGACAACACAAACAACATATGAGTTATTACAAGTACAGGAACATGGCCGACCAGCTGAAACTGTCAACATGTGATTTGTCATAAATTTTAATGTTTCTGTTACTGCTGATAAGGACGAGTGCTCGGCTTCAGTCTACTGCCTGCGTTACACCGGCAACTACTGACAAGACTACAACACATAGTAGAAGGATCTTAAATCCTTAAACGTTTCGTTTAAACACTGTCTGACTAGGTTCTAAAAGAGATGTTAAAGGATTTGAGGTCGATAAACAAATTCAATAAAATTCTATCAAACCTTTATCGTCTGCATGCAGGGACAGTATTAGGGTCATCGTCTGCTGCAGCCATTATGGAAAATTTAATCACCAGACTATATAGTTTTTTGTGAAAAACTGATGTAAAAGCTTGTAAATGTGTAAAGAAAACAATCCAACTAACGGCAGGATAAACAATTTAAAATGTTTCAACTTTCTCAGACTGACACAGACCCTTTGATCAGCTATATAATATTACAATCTGCAGTGTGGACTCCAAATATCCAAATAACTTAAGCAGGATTAATTAGTAAACAATCCTAAAGGCCTCACAGGAGACAAACAACATCACAGCATCAGCAAACGCAGAGCTGCAATTAACGATTAGTTTCATTATCGATTGACTGGCTGGTGTATGAAATGTCGCAAAGCAACTCTGGTGATATCGATCAGCTAATCAGGTGAAACGTATTCATTAGAAGTCAAAGCACACAACTTTAAACAGCTACTTTGTCCATTTGATCGCTGGGGTTAAAGAAGTGACATTCAGACTGTAATATTTCAGACATTTCTGCAGCTGCACACATTAAACCAATAAAACAAACTACCTGTTTTGCAGACTTCAGACAGACCTTGAATATTCAAGAACAGACAAGCTTTTGTATCCAGAGATATATGAAGCTCATAAAAAGCACCATTTATTCCGAGTGAAACAAGCTAAATAAATACGGTTGGCTAGAAACACCACAACACTAACTCTGAATGATGCAGAACCTTTAGGTGAAAGAAGAGCAGAGTGCCACACATTAGATGCAGGAGCACCATATTTTTACCTTCGATAAACACCAGCGAGCAGAGAGGAGTGGATTGTTAAAGGTTTAGTGTCAAGATAAGGAAAACAGGCTTCTGACATTACACTTCAGACTCTTATTGGACGATGAATAGTTCATAATGTCAGGTTGGCTCGGGAACGTCTCCGGAGAGTGAGTATAAACATTCTTGTGGTTCAATATCATAAAAGCAGTAGGAGGAAAAAAACACTCTGAGAAAATATCTGAAGCAGAGAGGGAATATTCAGTGTGAGGGCTCACAGATGTGATGAGGTGAAAGCCCTCATGCACAAATTATCCAAGCTTTTCACGACTAAAGACGGTATCATTCATGAGAGCAAAGGCTGCAATTTTCTAAACCCAACAAGGGATATTAACGACAAAAACATGGGTCTAATCATTGAGAAGCAGATTTAATGATCTCCAGGTCCTTCAACTGTAATGGCGCCATATTAGATAGATGAACAGTGTAATAATGTCTAGCGGGATGAATGGATGCCGCAGTTCTGCATAAAAGGATGAATAAATGTTGGAATTGTACGGTGATGTGAAGATGAATGGCTTCCTCATCTCAGACTGGGTACAGACCACATCACAAATCGTCGCATTTCGCATAGTTTAATCGTTTACGGATGATCGGCTGCAATAAAATGACACATACCTTAATAATTAGCACAAATCGAGCTTGTTTTATTTGGTTCTCCATCACATTCCTGCAGGAAACAAAACCTGTAAATGACTGCAGTAACTGTACTCTCACAGCTGCTGCAGCTGTTTCATTAAGTTAAATTTACATTGCCCTGGGAAATCACACTAAAAGACGCAGTGGAAATGAATGTCGACAACACTGACGCAATAAATATTCATAGTTTTGCTCTTGAGTTCCAAACTGTGAGCTTAACTAACGCTGCCTCCATCTAAAGCCTCTCTGTTAATGTAGTTCTCTGCACTGAGACAATCCGGCTGCAGGCTGCCCGGCTCACAGTTCTATCGACAAGGCTTTAGTTTCCATTACTCTGTCAACATTATTGTGCTTCATCTTAACAGTACTTCATCTGCTTGATGATTTCATTGTATAAAGAGGAACAATGCTCCGCTTGTAATGAGTCAATTAGACAAACTGGCATAAAATTAAAGGTGCATCAGGTGATTATACCGCTCAGTGAACTCCTTCCTTTTAGTATTTTAACTAAGCTTGCAACTCAAAATAAAGTGGTACTTGAAAGCTGCATAAAGATTTCCCACCATCTTTGTGAATTTCATGCGATAAAACTAGTTAAAGGGAACCAAACGGCTCATCCGAGACAAAAAACATGTTTATTTATTTATTGTGGACAAATATTCAATCAGGCAATCAATTTGTCAAATCCACAAAAAATGAGTTTGTATCAGACCTTGATTTTTGAGCCACTATTTGATTCATATCTCATTTTTTTGTTTCTTTTTTAGGGGAGGTGTTGGGGTTGTTCGAAGCACAGATGAACTACACTCTGTTCCTGGTCTCCCACTGTGCTTTTTTAAAATCCATCAGCTTTTTCTCCTGTTGAATTTACTATGTGTCATACATAATATTAAGAGTGTAAGAAAATATCATTACACAAGAGTATTGCAATACTATGTTTTGTGAAAACAATATGCATTTTTAATAAACAGCGGACAAATTAGTGGTGTTTTGTGCTGGAGTATCACAGATATATCACAATATACTGAATCATCACCCTTGGATTATGATACGCATCATATCACCAGATTCCTAATATGTTACTGCTCATAAATATCTGGTAGAGACTAAAAGCAAAACCAAAAGAAGAGCAGATTTTGGCCAATAATTCCAGGGAAGGTAACAATATTATTAATATACTCATTAAAAAATAAAGCAATTTCATGCAGGTTTAAGGGATATATCACTTTTAAAGGATTTTTTAGTGCAGCTGCTTAAAATCATCAGAACGCCTTCATCCTGGCTCGAGAGAGGGACACAGCTGACACACAGTGTCTGAATAAAAGAAATCTGCAGTGGAAAGAGACTTATTTAGATTGTTATGAGGCACTTTGTGTTAGTCTAATTTTCAGTGGGACTTAGCAGCATCACACCTTAATCGTGTCTCTGTTTTTTAGCACTGTGCAGCTTCATGTAATGTAGATCTGCTCTCTGGGAAACGGTGAAAACGTCCACACATAAAACGAGCTACAGTTTTTAAATCACCATCTGAGGCTGACACGATGCTCTCGCTCTCACTTTAGTCAGAGTTTGATTTAAAAACGAGGCGGCATCCTTCCATAATGATCTCACTCGTTTAGTTATATAAGTTAGACCTGCTCTCTGTGATAAATGTACCGTGTGGAAACTTCCATACTATTTTTTATTTAGCTAGATCAGAAATATCACCAAATTACACTTTCCTGTTGCATAAAAAATTACACCGGTACTATTGTGAAAGACATGATATGGCACACTCCTATTAAGCTCCTTGATCCACAGGCTTATTACACTTTACAGTCAGTTTTAAATAATGATGTTGCTAGTAACACTGTTATGGGTTTCACACATATTTTATTTCACTGTTTTAAAGACAGTCCAGCTACTTGAAACTCATCTGAAAGCCTGCAGCTCTTTGTTCCTCTGAAGCTAATCTTTATCCCTGCAGGCCTCAGCCTGACAGACACTTGTTACTGTGGGTGGTGGGGGAGCCTTCACCGTGAAAGCAGGTGAATTACAGGAGTCTGACGAGGTGAAACGCGACGCGCGGCTCTCAACTGCTGAGTGCTGTAATCCCTGAGGAGATAATGTGTGGTGACAGCACAGCCACGCCGAGCTAATGCACGAGTTTAAAAACACCAGGCTGGTTTTTCTCAGCAGAGCTTTGGCATTTAAGAGTGGACATCCCTGACAGTGTGACCAGTGGAGCACAAACACAGACAGCTCAGAGGAAAATGGAGCTAAATGTTCAGTATCTGCTGGACAGAGAGTGCCTTGAATATTAAACTGCTGCAGCTTCCTCTGCACCACTACTAGGAAACAAACACACCTCCCTTCTCTTTTTGTCGGCCTCATCGTCTGAGCCAGGGTAAACTGTGACATCTGCATTTTAAGCATCCAGGTCAACGTTAGTATAAACCACACTAGACAATAGCAGGTCAAACACCAACAACATTCTGCGACGAGATGAGTGAAAATCTGATTCTTCAGTATTTACAGAAGCAGAATCTATGTCATGGCTCAGAATAACTGAGCATTAACTGATCACAGGTAACGGCTTGAGCCTCTGGTGATGATAAAATAAAGGGAAGAAGCTCAGGAAGCCATTACGTTGAGTTCTGAGTGATGGGAACTATCTTTTCATTTCAATCTAATATCCCTCTGTCACTCTCCCCCTGACCGCTGCCAGTCCATCCACTGTCATTGTTTGGTTGAGCTTGACAGGAGTAAATAAGCCTCAAATCTCTGGAGGGTGGAGACCCCATACTGTCAAATCTACTGCGCTGACTGACCACTGAGTGGGTAAACTAATACGGAGACAGTGAGTCACTCACCTGCACTGTCCTGCACTTCTTTACTGTTTTGCTGAATAATAAAGTGCCCACGCTGAGACTCTGAATACCAACGAGCTCCATCGATCACCTTGACAAACAGCAGCGAACACAAGGTCCTGCACTTCAGAGCTAGTCCAGTATGAGTCCATCTGACTTAATTCGACATTCAGAGCACGGAGCGGTTAGCAGGGTAATGAGGCTCCAGAGATCATCCAATGATCATCCTCAAGCAGAAAACATCAATGTTCATTTTATTAAATAGCACAACTTCTCCCTCCAGTTTGACTCAATAGATTTGCACAAAGAAAACACTGAGATACAAAACCTGGACTTTAGTTTCTGTTTAACTCAATAGAGATCCAAAGTGTGTGCTGCCCCCTATGTCATTAGCATCAGCAGTAACTTAAAAATTTGTTTCATATTCTAATAAATTCAGTAACACAACTACTACAGCACAAGCTATTAAAAGTTGCGGCCTATGTGAGCTTCATATAGTAAATCAACAGTTTAGTCTTCAGAAACTACAGTGTTTATGTCAAGCTCACAGATGCTCTGTCCTAAAGTGGTTGTTTCGGTACTTTAGCTGTGATCTCTGTCTAGAAACATCTCGAGTGTCCAGTCCTCTCTGTCTTTTTGTTATTACAGACGCCTAAACTCGCTTTTTAACCCATGCACGCCAGGGCCCCATGGGAAATGTTGTTCTTTAAAGGCTGCTACACACCTAAATATGAACTACAATATTATATATA
>OMLM01020325.1:143777-154372 GCA_900302695.1 Helostoma temminkii | reverse complement strand
ACTTGTCCTTATACACAAGTGCTTCACACAATATCATGTTGAAAGACGCCACATTCCACGTCTGGATTTCATCATCAGCACTGTTTCACAAAGGTTTCACATCGGTTCTCTATAGCACAAAAAACTGGGCTGTGAGTCACCAACCTATTTTGTTTTGGAAGTTTTGCATCCATACACAATTTTGCACGATGCAATGACAAGGTCTAGAGAAAGAAAACCTTCATCTTAATTTGTTTCAGTGTCTCTTTTAAACCTTCTTAAAAGTCAGGTTTGAGCTTAAATCAGATCTGAACATGTAGCAATAAAACTGTTGAAGGAAAGTCACTGAATCCTACTCAGTCGCCTCTGGCTGGAAAACTGTGTGACAGTTACTGTACCAAACTGAAAAGCTCAGCACCTTTCACTTCTGGCTGCTGTTAACAACAATAATATGTGTTCGTCATCTCCAGTTCTTCATCCAGCTGTCAAACCTCCTGCATAGGTCCTTCGGGCATTTAAGTGCAATCCAGCCAGGAAAACAGAGAATGAGCTCATTATGTTCAACACAATCTGTTCATGCAAGAATTCAGCCTACACATGTTCATATAAAGAGGATACTATTGCATACGCTACTCTGCAAAACAGTAGCAATGTTGTGCTGCCTTTGAAAGGAGAGAACAATCATCTTTAAGGTTCAACACACTGAGCAGTGATGTGGGTGGCTGTGTGGGAGACAGACATCAACCACACTAAGTGATCAAAACAGCAATGAGCCCCATTTAAAATCTCTTCATCTTTAAACTGCCCGGTTTAACTCACGTCAACACAGATGGAGTAGAACAAGACTTTCGCCTGGAGTTCAAACGCACAAAAACAATCGCTGTGCCAGAATAATGCCAGAATTATTCCGATTCAGAGGCAATGCTGCAGGCTACATCACTTGTACTAAAAGCTCCACAAGGAGATATGCAGAACAAAACATCTACTCATTTAGCAGCAGCACTAAGTAAATCATTTAAATGTATTTGCCTTCTTAAGACCCACAAGTCTTTTAATAAACATAAAGCAGGATGATATTCGCTGCTGTTAATCTAATTTACTTCCAAAATGAAACTCTGAGTTGGACACTGGGGATTCATAAAATTAAAACAACACTCCACCAATAGATGAGCTTATACTACAAACAGCACAGTGCACAGTCTGCATTCTTAAATGGGAAGGAATGCAATCCACTGCTCATCCATTTAATAAGAAACATATATAATTATCGACAATGATTTGTGTTTTATCATTGAAGAGCATTGATTTCATCTATTCCTGGGTTTAAGGTGCTTTCAGACACCTGGTTTAGTTTAGTTCTATAACTATTCACATCAAATGCAACGTGAAAATGTGAGTACAGGCTCCAAATAAAAACACATTTAACAATTTTAAAAAGAAAACACTGGGTGCGTAGCAACAAGAAGTAAACTGTCAGGTAATAACTGAAATGAAAGTGTTTCTTCTTGTGCTGGGACTGGTGTCTCCTAAGTCATCTTCACATATGCACTCTGGAATAACTCTGGAGAATTAGGCCCAGACATTAAGTGGACCTGTGTGTTCACACATGCAGCTCACAGCACGAGACTGTCTGGGTCAGATGTGTTGTCACTTTGGGGAAATAGTCCATTTGATTTTGTCAAACGGTGGCTCCTGAGTAGAGCATGAAGGACACACAAAATACACCACAAAAAGAAGTGTTTTGTTTACAACACGCAGAGCCAATCACATGTTTAGAAATGATGCATTATATACATATACTGTGTATATAGCTCCACATTCCTGAAGGAGAGAGGCGAGATACAACAGCAGAAAACATTGTAATCCGAAACCTAACAAGTACATTGTACCTCTAGCCTTAGTATTTACTGATTGAAATCTATTCTAAGACACTGTGTATTGTGCTTTTGTCCCTTTTGGAAGCCTGTGAAGGTTCTCAGTCATGAGTGTTTCTTAGTTCTGAAGACGTTTTGCCGAAGATCCTGAAGGCATCATCACTTCTGAACTGATGAAGTCCAGTTGCTACTGAACAGAACTTTTGGGGACCAGTTTGGAAGCCCAGTTTGATTCTATGTGATTGTCTGTCCTGTCGAAGCAACAGCAGGAAAACTGAAAGCAGCAGCGAGAAAGACAAAATTCTGTAATCAGTCTTCTTCCCCCGTCAATGCACCACATGTACATGCAGGTTTAAAGAAAATACATTATCCCTCACATTTTCATGAGGGAATACTTAGCTCCTCTTTTTAAAGGCTTTTCAGATCCATCTTTAATCTTCAAACCAGAGTTGGGGTTCTCTGGAGAACTGGCTCAGCTAGAAAAAGAGATATCTGAATTATTTTGCTGAGGCGAAATGAAACATGTTTCCCATAACCTGAGGCCAGCTGGAGTTTCTGGAACAGCCAAGCTATGAAGATCACACACCAGACGGCTTTTTTGCACTTTAACTGTAACATCTCGTCAGTGGAGACCAGAAAACCTGACTGCATTGGCACAGCAATAACTCACATATCAGCTCCAAAGGAGAGAAGCTGGATGCTGTGTGTGTGTGTGTGTGTGTGTGTGTGTGTGTGGCTTTTTTACACCTTCACTTTACTGCAACAGGAGCTGCAGCCACAGCATCTACTTTAGTTTACTTTACAACCACCCTCCCTCAAGAGTTATTAGTTAGTTAAGTGCTTTTTAAAAAGAAATTCTGTGCAGATAATTTGAAGATTGTCCATCTCCTCCTGCCTGTCAAACACTCACAAGAAACCAGAGATCTCTTAGGTTTCATTAACTAAGAGATGTTACAGTGGTCAACAGAGGAAACCACAGATACAGAACCTCTAGTCTGAAATACTAAATGTTTACAGGGCAGTGTAATTGGGGTAAAAATCCCACTTAGTGATGAGAAATGAAGGATATTTCCTGTCTCGGCTTCTTCCTGTAAGCAGATATTAAATTGGACCTTTAATCCAAGAACTTCAGCAATTTGAAAATCCTGGGCGATGCCAGCAAGGCAGAAGAAAACACAGCAGGGTTTTCAGAGAAGTTCGGACATAAAAGTGATGAACCATCATTCTCACCACAGAAACACTGTACTTCTTTCTGGTGAAGATGGTGGTTTGGGAGCAGAGGATTGTATCTACCAGTGATACACATTTGTCCTCTGTCTGCCTTAAATTTAATCTTTTGCTGGAGCTTGAAGTATTTTATCTCTGTGGTGATAATACACACAGAAATTGAATTTTTTGCAGCTTGGCTTGCCCAGGTTAGACTTTATCACACTGCTGTGATATGACTGGTGGAGACCTGCAGCTACTGTTTCCCCAAAGACAGACTGCTCTGAGGAAGCTGTAGCATCGGTTCAGATGCTAAACACTGCGGAGTATAGGAGCCATACTGCAACCGTGGTCTAAAATAGCTTCTCTTCTGGAGAGCCTCCATGTCATCTATCATCCTCATCTATCATCCTCACATGAAATAAGACATAAACAGCTGGTTTTGTATTTTTAATTTCTGTTTCAGGGTTGTTACATAGAAACTACCACAATTTTTCCAGTAACAACATGTTGTACTAGCTTTACCAACTGCCATGATATTGCTAATGCTATATTGCTACCAAAATGTTCAAATTAAAAACATGAGCATATCAATGGCTAAACATGTGATGAAATGTTTTTAGTAACCCTAGTTTATAACTCAACCTTTGACAAAAAAGTAACACATTCTTACCCATTAGGACTCTGCAATTGCAAATTTTTTCCACATTGTTGCATAATATTAATCTAATATTGTAATAATGTTCCTTCACATTATTACCCACATGCTTTGTACTCTTCCTGTACTTCTCTTCCTATTAACATTCTTCATCCCATTTTAACTTATCTGCACAATGTTTTAAATTTTACACCAGATCCTGACACAACTTTCCCCAATTTCTTAAACTAGCTCCTGTGGTCGATGGTTGTCCATTGTACCCACTGATCCACCAGCGCCCCCTCATCATTTATCTATACAAAATAAAACTATAATATTAAGCTAATGTTGTTTTTTGATTTGATCCAGAAATTAGAACTCTATCCACCCTAATGGAGGAAGAATTGACACTAGTACAAACAGCAATGGTGCAAATCTGCTCCTTTCTGGGAAAACCAGCGCAGTCATGCAAAAACCCTCGTGCCCTCATCCTCTTCAAAGCCCAGAGTTGAACACAAATCTTAAAAACCGATGGAGTGAAATTGTAGCGATAACTGAAAACATTTATCCAGAAGTCCAGAAAGCAGATGGCGTCCACCACACATGCAGCCAAGTCAGTGAAGAATAAAATGTTAAAGGGAGTAGAAATGTCGCTGCAGCTGTGAGAAACATGGGGACTACCAGACCACTAAAGTTTATCCCCTTGTACTTTACAGTTCTCCTTCTCCCACACTGCCCATCCTCCTCCTCCTCCTCTGTTTCACCTCAAAGGGTTTAGCTCTGATTTAGCTCTGTCTTGAAATTCAGTCTTATCCTTCCCTCTCTAATGGCCACTGACTCAGCTCTGTCGTTCTCGCTAATGCGAACCGACTGACCCTGCTTCTTTTCATGCTGCACAATATAAGAGCAGCAGGCGGTGAAGCTGTGGTTGCTGGGTTCGTAAAAACACACAACAGGGAGAACATTAAACTGTGATCAGCATCTATCTCAGTGTGTAAAGAGGACACGTTACAGCCTGCACGGTGGCACACGTCATGCATATGGGCTGACATTAACACAGACAGCAGGAAGCAAAGTGAATGCAGTTAATGAGATCTCGTGTGGAATATTAGGCTCTACTCTGCCAGTGTAAATTCTGTACAATGCTCTAATTGATACTCAATTACTGATTGTGCTCAAGTGTGAGAGAGCCATCATAACAAGCCATCCGCTGATTATCTAGACTCATCCTGCTAAGGGTCACAGATGCAGTCCTGTGACTGGGCGAACAACAGGGTACACCCTGCACAGGTCGACTGTCTATCTCACGGCTGATATAGACAGCTAATGTGAGCCAATCTACAGTCAACACTTAACCTACATGTGTGTGTTTGGATTGTCAAATCACAGTATCAGTACAGTGGAGTGCTCCCAGCTGGAGCAGTGCTCTGGCTCGCATTGGTTTGAAACTCGTGATTAAATAATTGAAACAATGAATAACTGCAGTGGAAAGAACAAACTGAATGTTTGACAAAAAGGTATAAGCCAGAAAACTTTGGGTGAGAACTTCACTCCTGAGGTTCATTTTTGCATGAGACATCCAATCGAAGAGCTTAAAGGTGGATGGAAGCCAGAGATCACAGATCACACAAAATAATATTGACATTCTCATATATTAATGGCTTCTGGAAATAGTTCTCAAATACTTTTGCAGGATTTAAAATTCCAAAAACGTTATTTATAAATAGCCCTTACACGCCAACTCACCACCAACAGTAGCAAACCTGGGCCTGGACCCCGAGGTGCAACATTACCTTCAACACATCAAGAAACACTGTAGCGAGTGAAAACCGGCAACGCATGTACAGCATGGGAATACCATTACTACAACCTGCAGTAGTACTCATAGAATGATTTTTTACGAGTACTACTGCAGGTTATTGTCTGTGCTGCTGCACTCATATATACACATTGTCAGCGTGCACAGTCATCCCTGTTTTTCACAACCCTCTCCCATTTTCCTCCTTCGGTCTATGTTCTCCTGCATTTCTCCTGATTTATGACAAAATTTTAATTTCACACCTTCCACCCCTTAGTAATCACAACCTGAGCATTGTTTCCACCCACAGCAAAACACAGCTATACCTTCATGTGCTGTTTGTATCTCCTCCTCCCACACCGAGTGGGGAATGAGTCATGGCAGTCCTGCGCTTATAAATATAATATAATGTATAAAATATAAATGTCTCATCATGAATGGGTTTGATTATATTCACATAGATGTTGACACCTAGCTGGCTAGCTTCCTACTAACATCCCTAAACACTTCAACCTCATAAACTCTACATACTTCCCTTCGTTATAGCGTCACACAAAATGACTTTACTAATTACTTAAATATAAAGAATTTTGTCAAATCTTTAGTCTCAATGATCCAGGGGAGCTGGACTCTGAAGCCACAGATCATACTTAGAAGGGTACAGTGTCTTTCATGTTGTCTCTCCACTTTAAAACACTTTAAATGTGTTTTTATACTTTCTGTTTTTGATCATTGTAACAACTGTTTGTGTCATTTATTGGAGTAATAAGCAGCGTTCGCACCGACTGCAGTAGTAAATTTCATTTGTATAAAGAATGTGTCAGCTGTAATAGAAAATAAAGGAGCATGGTGACCTTGGTAACATTTGGTAAGTCTAATGGCCTCGGTATAATATAGCATTATGACAGTCATACGTCATGTATTAGCTGCTGAAAATATAATTGTACGCGTAAAATCTGCTGCCTCATATTGATGGAGGATTCTGACCTCTGCAGATGAGAGCTGAAATTTGAAGTGACAACAAGTCATCTTCAGTGACGACAGCTCAGTTTGATAAATTGCTTAATTTTTTTTGGTTCTGGAGGCGGCGTTGAACAAACACAGCATCCCAGCAGGTTCTAATATCACACGGACGGACTGCAGTCCTCTGTCAGATTTCCACTTAGCTACAGTACTTTGTCTGGGTTAATAAACACAGATTCAGGACTGTGAGCTCCTCATTCTGTAACCTTGACTTCATCAAATCCCATTCATGGCCCCACTTTGCCTGCACACATATCCATAAAACACATTAGGAAAGAAATATGAAAGGGTCTTGTCCTGAGCTACTTTCCTTTCTCTTCATTTTGGCAGAGTGTGCCTTCTCATGAATCCTGAATTGTACTTTCTTCAACCCATATGGCAACAGCCTTGTTTTTCTCTGTGCAAACAACCAGCTCAATGAAAAGCAATAAATTCCCTTGCAAAGCAGCCATGGTGTGAACACGGCGACGCCACAGAGAGCTCAGCTTCCATTAATAAGACTTCAGCTCCCTTGAAAATATGAGTTTTTGGGGGTCTCTAAAATGTTTATGCTGTGATATTTATGTTTTAATCTATATTCATCCTGCCTGCCTTAATGATACAGCCGGCACAGCTGCAGAGCAGCATGAGAGCTTTTCACAGTGCTGAGCCAGAGAGATCATGGACCAGAGATCACCAAGTGATGTCGGCCATCTGAAATGTTGACAGTACAGAATGTCCACACTGGAATCATTAATGCAGTAATTAGAAAAAAATGTTACAGGGATATTATAGTTTGGATGTTTTGGCCCTGTTATGGTAAACATATTTGTTAGGAAAGGTTGCTGTATTAAAAGTACTGTTACTATGGTGTAGTTGTACTCAAGTAAAAGTTAAATTTTAAATTTACTTTGAGCACACGTTACTTTCTGACTTCGGTATTTTATGATTGTCTTTTGTAGTTGCCAACATAATATTTTGAAGCGTACTGAATTTTGGTGCAAGTCTTTTATTTTGAAATACTGTTTCCTATTATAGAGCAACATGTTAAGTTACTTGACTGTAACTTCTTGGGTTCACAATAAACTTAAGGCTACAGCGCTGAATATGTTAAACTTGGTTTTACTTAGATTAACGACAGAGACAGAGAAAAGCTCTGACAGAAACTGCAGGAACAAATTAACAACTACACAGGAAGTGGAGAGGGAGCACGAGAGCACGCAATGCAAGTGTTGTGAAATTCAATGGCCACAGCTCATTAACCTACCTGGACTGTGCAGCTTGGCTTTTTTTGGAAAGCAAAGCTAAACGTTAAAGTTACAAGCAGCAGGTTGTCTAGCTGGACTAGAGCAGTGATTCACATTCATTTAGTGTGTCCATTTCTCTACACTTCATCTTTACTGCCTGACATAGAACCAGTGCCTGAATATTTTGAAAAAGATCACATCATTTCCTAGCATTTTCATGGAGGCTTTTCTTACTCTGTAACGAAGACGCCTTTAATGACCGAGTTACAGTAAAGAGAGTAAATGTAATTCGTCACTTCCATCCCTGATTGCAGGCTACAATACTATAGTGTTTTGGGTAAAACGTTAGCTCCCCTTAAAAATTTCCACACTAGAAACAGTTGCTGAATTTGCCCCATCTTCTGAGTTTTCCTCACTAGATTGCTCCTAGTGGAGATCAGGGCTCCTCATGCTATGTGGACTTAATAAAATCCCTAATATTTCCCAGAAGCCTCTACAGCTTAAACAGCCAAGTCTTTCTAAAAGCACCCAATAGCCTTCATTTAGTGAGTAATAGCATCCCTGTCTTTGCAGTTCGGCCTCCAGCATCTCAGTAATTTACTGTAACCCATATTAAATCCCTTCGCAGGCTACAACAGCCGAATGATCAAACACTATGTGAGTAACCAAACCACGCAGATTTTACAGCCTAGTTAGCTGAGACACTGGTCACCAAGGTCAGAGCAAAGAAAACGGTTACCTGTCCTCATAAAGTTGAATCACAGGACATCCGGACACAACATGAATGGATATGAGTGGTTTAACCTCCTCAGCTGATTCACACACAGCGTTTTAAATCTGAGAGGAGGCCCCTGTTTCTCTCTGCATACAGAAAGTAAACCGACTACAAAGTTTAAATTTTATTAGCTGGACTATGAATCTGGTGACTCAGAGGAACCAGTGAGTCACGGTCATTTATACACCAGGGACGAGGGCGAAAATGCAAATCAGCATGTAGTAGGACTGCAGTGTTGTTATCTATTGTAAGGCGAGGATTAAAGTCATTTAGTGTTGCTCAGATTATCTGTCATTAGGCTGCGACTGTGATACACATTCCTGTGGCTCCGTATCAGCTCAGAGGAGATAAATACCTTAAGGAAGACAGATGAGACAGAGAGCAAGAGAGGGAGAAAGTACATCTGAAATTGAAACTTCCTGCTGACAGAATATTGTGATTACTGCAAACCAACATTTGCAGTCTATTAAACAATATATGATTTAATAATTAATGATTTAATAACCCCATATCTTGTTTCTTTTAAATCTATTAAAATAATGAAGCTGCTGATTCCCTGTGGCTTTTCCTCTGAGCTCTGTGTGCGACTCATACAGGGGTGAAAGTAGGACGGTACAGACTGGTACTAGTATCATTAAAAGATTCAGTGGTAGAGCTGGAGGACTGGAAAACCCCCCTTTCAAAACCAGTCACAGTAGAACTTTCAGCAAGAAAACACATTTATGTTATGTCATTTTTGGGGTTGATTTACTTAGATCCTAAAACGCTTGAACATTATTTTTCTCTGAGGTGATCCAGTGAGGGGTGCAAACAAATATAAATATAAATGGTCGTATTTAAACGAGGGTTTTGTATGTTTTACTGGTGTCAGTCATGGAGGGTTTAGAGTGACCAAACAAACATTATACTTTCTTTAATGTAAGTAGTGATAGTACAAATCTTACAATGACTCACCTAAAATCCAGCTATTACAGGCTACAATACTATGTAGCCAAAAGCTGTTGTTAAAAAATAATGAGGCAGATACTGACCCAGGGTTTTTGGCCACACTGCTGGTTTTGACACCACTGGACCCAAAAACACATCACGTATCAACCTATCAAAATATTAAAACCATTGTTTTTCCAAGGATGCATGAGGTCGAGTAGAAATGAAAAATATGGAGCGATGAAGGTCATGGTAGTGGTATGGCCAGGAATTTAAAACTAATTTTACCCCCATTGATACATAATATTTCTGCTAAATTAAAAAAAAACAACTTTAAATTCCGAAAGCAGCTGAGTCATTAGGAGGTTTGGATTAGTAATAGCCACCTTAATCTAAATGTGTCTGCTCTTTCTAATCAAAGAGACATGAATGAACACAAGGTAGCTTAAAACCAAAGAGACCACATGACCACAATGAAATACAAAATGACCTCAGACTTGAACCAAGTGTGTTGCAAAATGACTACATCATCATAGTTGTTTTGTCTCTTTCAATTAGAAGGTCTTTTGTGTCAGTTTTGTGTCAGTTTTCTCATAATCCAGCCAATTACTCAGTTAAGAATAGAGCACAGTACATATTGCCACTCTCTTTATATTCAGAGTCAGTCAGTCCAGAAAACCTGATGCTCTGCGAGTGATATGCTCTGTAAACGACTACTCTCCCCTCTATCACTATAGCAAGCCAAGAGATGGAAACTGCAGGTATGACTAATGCTAAGACACTGGTAAAGGAGAAGAAATTACTGACATACAGTTTGTCATTAGCTTGTTTTTCCAGCAATTCACACAGGAAAACCCAATGTCTGATTATTAGGTTATTACATGATTAAGTCTGCAATATTCTGTAATTTGTGCAAATGAGGTAGTGCTAGCACCTTGGGTATGCATGTATCAGCAGTAAAATCATATTTTTATTTCACTAGGTGGCGCCTGTCTGGGCTCTGCAGAGGAGAGACAGGTGATTATTCAGCACTGGACAGTGGTGATATGAAAATGAGCTCACTCCTTTCCTGAGGTGATTAGTTGTTTTCATCAAACTCTTCAGAGGTTTTAAACTTGATGAGTGGTGCAGGCGGGTAGAGGTTGAAGGA
>OMLM01020325.1:84931-143757 GCA_900302695.1 Helostoma temminkii | reverse complement strand
TGAAGGAACGTACACAAGATGGTGGCGCTCAGTGATGGTGTCTGTCATGAGACAGAGACAGCAAGGCCCAAGCATACTCTTAGTAGAGAGAAAGTTCTAGAGAGCTGAAGTTTGCAATCCACAATCCAGAAATCCAAGTCCCATCACAGATTAAATCCTTTTCTTCCAAATATTCAAAAATAGGCAAACAGGTCCACAATCACAGGCCACCAGAGACTTAGAACCTACACACGAAGAAGCAGGAAACCATTGGCAAGCATTTAAATCTACATTTAATACTTTTATTTTTAAGAAAGCTCTTTAAGAAATCTCTGCTAGTTAGACAACAAACAATCTGGCAAAGATGGAGGGGAAACCCTGATATATGTATTGTAGGCCACAAGCATGCAGAGCATGTGCTCTAAAATCAGGAAATAGGTGGAGTTTGGGAGCTACCACTGACAGGCCAAACCAAAACCAGAGGGAGGAAGATAAAGACAGAAGAAAGACAGGCAAGACAGTAATCTGCCACATACCCAGAGACAGGGATCCTGATGGACAGAACAAATGCTAATGTAGCTAAAAACATGTTATTGCAGTAATGACAGAAAAAGAGCAGAGCTGCTAACAAGACAAACCCACTTAAAGCAGCATCTGCTGCTCAGATGCTGAATTATTGTGAGTGAAGAACACTAATATCAACACTCTCAGGGTTTATTCTGGTGCTTTTTACTTCCCTCTGATGAACAGCTTTAGCCAGACCTCACCCCCGCACCAACAGAGCTCTGAAACGATGTGCAGAGAAAAGTCACTGTGCACGATTGTTAAATGAATGATGTTCTAAAGTGTAGATGGGTTCACTGGGGAACAAACAGCTGAAGGACAACTTATTGGTTTTAGCGAGCTGTGGTATATTTCTATGTTTTTAGTTACGACTTTTAAATGGCAGAGACTCCTCTGGGCACAAAAGCTTTTACATCAAGGCGATAAGGTCTTTGGTTTTAATTTGGCTTCCTGCAGATACTGGTGACAATATTTTCCATTCATCCATCCTCTCAAGCTATGCCCTCAATTGTCAGTACTCACTCTATTGAGTTTATTTCTCTTTTATCTTATCCTTCACCTTTGAAGAAGCTCTGCTACTGTGTTAAATCCTCATTCATCCTCAGTTCACGTAAAATCAGGTAATCTCAACCATTATTAACACTTCTTAGTATCTAACCCTGGTCTATCTAACATTAACTAACATAACGTGCATAAAGTGTTATAAACAGTTTAAATACTTAATCACTGTGTTGCCTTTCACATTACATGTAATAAGAGGCTCTGACAGGCTGAACAAATGCACGGTCCTGTGTTTATGATGTTCAGGCTGAAAGGTTGCATCTTTATGATCCGCAGATTATCTTCACTGGTTTTTGGTCAACTGTCAATGTACTTCTGCTAGTAGCAGCTAAGAAAAATAGTTTGACACCATTTTTTCCTTCAACACTGACTTTTTCTTTTATTTGATTCATTTTTATTTAATTGTTTTTCCAGATGCAGTGACCCATTTCTCCCAAAGGCATCATTAAAGTTTCATTTGTCTCACGTCTTCCTTGTTTTCTTTCTCTTTCTTATCGATCCATCCTGGATCCTCCTACGTCAGTACAGCTTTAAGTTTCTATGTACATCCTCTGTGCTTACAAATATAACAGTGGCATCGTTTTTTAATTTGCTTATTAAATTTGACAGCATGATATAATGTCTGTAGAAAAATGCTGCATCACTGTGAACTGAATTAATTGTTTCCAGTGTTTTCTCTTGTGTACAGGAGCAACACGTACAAGTGAAGGGAGGAAATACACAATGAAAGGAAATGGGGGTCTGCTTCTGTAAAGCTGCACTACAAAATTGATCTGATGACTATATGAAATATGAAAGGTGTTGATGTAGTGATGATTCCAGGGAGAATAATCACCCATCTTATTTTATCATTCTTCAGCTCCTATTACAGCAGTAATTGTAAACAAGGTCTGAAAAGTACGTACCAGCAGACAGACACAATAACAAATGTTCTGAACTGACTGTATAATGAAACATTTAGCAGAAAAATTCAAATATTTCCTTCAGGAGTTGGTGGAAATCAAAACAGAACATAAGAGAATGAAGGAAAAGAAAATTATTACTACTGTGCAATCACCCCGCATGAATATCTGTGCACAGCTAAATTTCTTTCTTTCATTTCTTTCTGCTTCACATCAGAGCAGTAAACATAACACTGCAGTTCTTATCGATGTCTGTGGCGTCACATCTACTGCAAGTAAGAAGAAAGTTAAGGCAGGGCAGCCAAATCATGGGAAAGGGGGGTTGAACGTTGGAGGCCTCTCACCACGTTCCACGACCACGGCATCTTCCTGGTTTCCTGTCACTGCAATCACCTCATGCACCCCACCTCCCTCGCTCACCTGTTTCCCATCTAGCTGATCAACTAGTTATCCAATAAGGCAGCAGTCATCACACCTGTTGTTCCTGTTGCCAACCTGTTTTTTCCCCCTATTTACTCTTTCCCTTGTGTTTGTCTGAATCCGATTGCCCCTGCTGAACTGGAAACGATCTTTAGCAGGGGTGTCCAGTCCTGATCTTTGTGTTTTCTAGCTATCCCTGCCCTACCCACTGCTGATTACCTGGTTTAGGTGAGTGCAAAAACTGTGCGGGGTGGTTGAAAAACAAGCAGAGCCCTCAGGGACCAAGATTGGACAACTCTGATCTATACACAGAAACTAAAGCGACACACCAAGCCGAGGGTTGGCCGTTGGTTAGTGTTCGTGAGCATCTGTTGTCCTAGTTTTTGCAGCATGTCCTGCACCGTTGGCTCGGACAGTCAGTGATTCTCTACCTGTGTCTGCTCCTAAATCTGCTGTTTGCATTAAACTGAACTGTTCTGCTTTACATTCTTGTCATGAGTCATCATTACAACAAGGTGACCACATTGTGCGGGGCTTTTATTTTAGTCACACACTTCAGGGTTTTACTATTAAACCTAATAATATACTGTAGTATATTATTTAGTTTCCGACTGAACTGTACTGTGCTGGATGTATAGAAAATCATTCATCAGAAACAGCTACCAACAGCAGGAGCTGCTTTAAAGAATAATGAATAATGGCAAATTTAACTGCACTTACTGTACTTTTTCAGTTACAGGGGTGATATTGGCGTAGTTAACGAAATAGTTGCCCATTGACTCTATGGTCAACAGTTTGTGACCTCCTTGCCAGATGTTGAAGTGTCTCTTGATGAGACACTGAACCCCCAAAATGTCCACAAAGTGCCAGCCAATGTGGTTTCAAAAGCCAGTGCACTCTGGGTTCTGGTTTCCAGCCTGGGGTAAAACTGGGAAGGGTTGGATCAGGAAGGGCTTCCACCGTGCTCCGCTGTTGTGACCCAACCGGACGAGCCAAAAAACACAAAATATATGGGAGAAGTCATTACTACTTAATATTTCAGTTGCATTATAAGGTAAATTCATGTAATAATTATTTATTGTTATAGTTGATATTGTAGCGTATTGGTATTGTTATTGTTATTTGTTATTGTACTATTATTTTAGTATGAAACTCCTGTCAGCAGCAGCCAGACCAACACAGAGAGGAGGCTGCGGGCTCTTAGGCCAGTTTAACACTGAAACATCATGTTACACGTTCAGAAGCTAAAAACAAAATAAAAAGAGGCATTTTTGGGAGTTTGAAATATTTAACTCTGTCATGGAACTGTTGAGTTGCCTGATGCAAAATTGGCTGGCTTGTGTCAAGAAGTCCTTCCGGCTTAACACCTGTCTCAAATCGATGTGTTGACTGGCTCCAGAGTGGCAACACTGACCACGGGATAAGCTGGAAAAAAGTACTTTCTGCCTTTACCTTATCTGTTTGGGCAGAAACAGATGCAACAAACAACCACACTCCTTACTGAAAGCAGGAGACACATTGCTCATAGCTTCCCCAAACTTTAGAAATCTTTTATTCTTTTACTTTGAGAAAAGAGGTGTAAAGAACACCTCATCTTTCCCCTTTAACACACATAAACTTGCAAGCAGCACAAATGACTTAACATCAATTCACAGTCTCTGGCAGCTTAAAGGCACCTTTTCATTTGGCTGCCGGTTCCTGAGCTACTAAACACACAGTGACTCTCTTGTGCTGTAATATTGGAGGGAGATTAAACGCACAGTGACTTTACGGCCCTGCAGGCAGCTGTTTCACACACTGACTTCCTCGTATCCGCAGTGAACCCCAATGACTCACTGGCTCACTGCTCCTGCTAACAAGTTATCAGATCTGTGGCTGTAGAAATACATATCTCTACCTTCTTGTCATTTGGCACCACCTTCGTAATGAACAGTGAACTTTCTCCGGGAAAGATGGAGATGTGAAGCTCAGTCTGAAAACTACCACTGGGATCCCATCACCTCTGTGGTCGTAGCTTATTATGCTGCTGTGGTTTATGGTCTGTGCATGATGAGTGTGCTGCTGGGTTACAACAAGCGAGATAAAATGAGAGGTACAGAGAGAGAAAGCAAGGCCATGGCAACAAATAAGGACAGCAGGAAACACTCATTACAACAGTTGCACCAAGAGAAAAATAAATGCACTGGTCCAATATTAGCATTTCGGCAGCTGGGTGCTGTTCACCTTTGTCTCCGAACCATGAGAACAAAATGATACAAATAATCTTCTGTCAGGGATTATGTCTCTTCAAGTTTAAGAAATACAAATACACGTTACAGTGTCTTCATATGCAACAGCTCCTCTTGCCTTGAGACTGACGCAGCTCGTTTGAGCCCTTTTCCCTCAGCAGCTAACGCTAGTGCTGCTGGCTACTGTTAGTGCTGATGTGCCAGTGCTAACATTAGCGTGGTGAGCACTGCTGGTTCCTGCAGGTGTTGACACCTGTCAGGTTAGCCGTGGCAGATAATAGGGTGCTAGAGTTACTATCTCTAAGTTAGAGATACTATGGAGCAAATCTATATCCACTGTGTAAACTTCCCAATTCACTACGTGTATCTAATGTCATTCTCTCATTCTCATACTGTGATGATTGCAGAGCTGCCGTGCCTGAATCACTGGAAACAACTAAGGATGGAAATATACTTTCTGTCTTGTCTACAGCAAGTTTACCTTTAGCCTTAGTTAAGTGTGTTTCAAATAAGGACATATTAACGCACCGACACAGGAGAAATCAGGATCGCCTGAACAAAGATGGTAGAATGAAGAAAAAGATAAAAATATATATATTGTGTGTCTTTGTGTTCTGGAAATTGAAATCTGAAATAAGCCATAGTTTTATTTATGTTTCACACAAACCTGATCACTCTCTACAGGACCTAAAGCATTTTCACAAAGTACCTCTAACCCAACATTGGAGACATGGTTTCAGAAGCAACTAAACCATCTGACAAGTTCTTCTGACGCCCTTCATGGCACACCTGAGCAGGTGTTTTCCTGTATTCTGATCAGACTAGTTCTCAGGACTGTGTTAGTGTGTAAACAAAGTCCTTGATCCTCGCTCTACTGTTAGCTTCGTTACAGATGCTGGGGTGGAGCAAATTACATCTTTATCATTATTAGTGGTATATGATATTAGGCAGCTTTAGAAATCGTAGCTCCACCATCCATAAGAGAAGGCAGAACCTTATTTAGACAGAGTGAGTCAAGTCACATGTGCAGGGCATAGGAAGTATCACTTTGGTACACCCAAACCAGATATAACCATCTTCAGATTAAGCTACTATATAAGACATAAGTGATGAGGAGAGAATATTTGCACAGAAAGAAAAAGATGAATACATGTGAACATGAAACAGGGAAAGGTATGGTTAGAGAAACTGGAAAAGAAGAGAGGGAAGGTAATTAGGAAGGTTTGGGAAGAAAGTGAGCAACACAGCTGGAGCTGTCTGATTCACATTAGGCAGGAGAGCAGAGATGCAGGCAGAGGAGGAGAAAGAGAAAATACACTTAGAGATAGAATGAAATGAGAAGAAGAGAAAGACAGTGGGTGTGAAGACAAACAGATAAATGTGAGGAGGAAAGTAGCTGACGCGGGAACAAAAGCAATGAGCCGAAAGTCGACAAGGAGAAGAAGAAGCAGCAGGACGGAGGAGACACAGCGGGCGGAAAAGAGAAAGACTCAGATAATAGGGACACGTTTTTCACAGTGGAAAAAAGAACAAGCTACACAGAAATCTGTTCTTAATGCACCCTACAAGATTCCTTCACCTGTCCAAGACATGTGTTTCTCTCACTGTTTCACACCGTGTGATTAGGCTCCAGCTTTCCTGCTTTACTTCCAGTTTCTTATGCACAATAAAACATCGTCATGCATTTTGTCAATGTGGGTTTGAGCAAAGTTTGGCTGAGAAAAGGACAAATGACAGCAAGAAGGAGACTAGGCAGAGAAGAAGAAACCAGGAAAAGAGACATGAGTGACAGAAATGGTATTCTGCACATAATATCACCCAAGAAGAACAACAACAACATCGCCCATCGTCATAGTCACACACTGACACACAGCTTCAGATCCACCAGGTGCAGCTGGCACAATATGCAGCAGCTGCATTTAGAGGAACATAAGTTTTCCCATTAATTTCTCTATCACACACTGAAACCAACATCCCACCAACGTGTCTCAGTCCCAGGATGCTGCTCCCGCTGCCCTGAGCACTAAATGACCCTCAACACAAACACATCACGGCGGGTGAACTGGATTCAAACAGAAAACACGGTGAATGAGGAATATGTTTCTGTGCAGCTGCCTCTAAAACTGCAAAACACTTCAGGATGAACTGTGACCACAGCATGTGTAGGATTAATTAGATCAACTAACGTGATTCAAACAGAAATGAAGTGAGATAATGAGACGGACGTTGTATAAAAGTTAAAAAAAAAAATTGCTTTAAGTTTAATTAAAAAATTAAATTTGATCCGGTTTTAATAAAAAGGGAAATTAAATTATAATTTACATCAAACTTCCTCAGCGCAATAGCGCAAAGAATGCGCACTAACGCTTTCACAAGAACCAACCCCGTATTCTACTTTATCCAGTTTAACATAAAATATAGGAAAACACCAAATACAGGATGTATGTCAGGAGGATGAAGCCCGTTCTGCAGCCTCTTCTCGGGTTCTGCGCTGATTCGCCCTGTCTCCTCCGGGAGAAGTAAAAAGCGCACAGCCTGCTCACCTTCTCCGGTTGTCCCGTACGAGCTGGATAGAAGCAGGGCGACCTGAGCGATAATCCCAGCGACTCTTTTAGTCCATAGATCCATGATGAAGCGGTAGGAGGCTGCAGAAAAGCCTGGCGGCTGCTGGAGGAGGGAAAAGCTTAACCTCTCCTCTCCAGCTCCAAGAGCGATCTCCTGAAACCTGACCGAGGGAGGAGAGGAGGGAGAGAAGGGGTGGGAGGATTACGACGCTGTAACAGCTCCAGCTTCAAATCAGGTAAATGGTCGAGTTCTGCATATTGTATACAGTTATGGCCATAAATAATGGAACACGTGTAAGTGTTTTGGAATTTGCCCAATGTACAAAACCACACCAAACTCTCAAAACGTGTCAGGTTAAGACATTTAATTCAAGGTAATTGACAAAAGTGTGGCGCCAGCCATTAAGGGATTACAGCCATTTTCATACACACATTCCTGTTTGGGAGGGGGGGTCATAAATACTGGAGCAAAATCACAAACATAATTAGTTCCTTCCATAACTGCCTGAAGTCTGGGACTCATGGATGTGACCAAATGCTGAGGATGCTTGGCCAGTTACTGCAGCTGCCTTCAGCTGCTTGACTGTGGGTCTTTCTGCCCTCAGTCTTGTCTAGGGTAGGGTTGGGTAATTCTTGCTGTAAGTTTTAGTTCATTATGCATCTGCATTTCCTCCTGGACCCAAGGAACTTTAATACTAAATAAAGTGAAACAAAGAAGACAAAGAAAATTGCTCCTACTAAGAAAAAGGCAAAAACCAGCAAAGAACCAAACTAAAATAAAGCATGGACATCTAAAACAATAAAACATTAACATCCTGAACTGTAGAGTAAGAACAAAAAACTGACAGAAAAACAAAAAGGTAAGATAAACAGGTAGGTAATCCAAAGAACACTTAGGTTTGTAGGGGTAAACAGAGATCCAGGTTAAAAGCACAGTCAAGGACATTATCCAAAAGGGCGGAAGAAACAAAAAAACAATTCTACTGTTCACAATCCCAAACACACAGTCCAATATCTGGTCAATTAGAGGGTCAGAATTAGACTTATAGAATCCAGGGGGGTCAGGGGCAGGAGACAGGTTCAGGTCAGACAGTTGGATACATGTAATCAGGCAGGGGAACAAAGTCTGGAGAGTCAAAGCTGAGAACAGGTAAGCTAACAATCCAGTGGGGAACTGAGGGACCACAGACAAGTTTATGAAGGGATGGCACAGATGAAAATGGTTGAGTAAAACAGGTGTGAGTAGTTAGCCTGATTAGGTGTGTGTGTGCGTGTCAGAAGAGTGGCAGGAGTGTGAGTGAGGGGGTGTGGCTAGGTGGGTCTGAGAGTGGTGACCCCATGTAAGGGTATGTAGGCTGACTCCACATGTGGTACGCAAAGCACCATAAGGACGAGGTACAGGTTCTGTCTACAAACTGCCGAGCTTGATGGTCACACTGAAACAACCAGCACATGCCAGCTTCTCCCACTGCCTCACAGAAAACAGAGACACAGCAGCAGGATCAAGGAGAACAGACATGACAACAAATAGTTTATTTGCCGCTGATCTGCCACTCTGATATAACAAAGATACACAACCCAACAATGGCAGACACAGAATGCTTAATGCTGCAGTGGCTGGATGTGATTGGCCAGTTACGGCTAACTAACTATTCTGGGGCTGGATTCGACCAAACAAGAACCCACAAACGCCAGAGAGCCATCTAAATGTATAAAAATGACAAAAAACGTGCATTTTTCATAATCTGACCCCTCTAAAGCTGAAAGTCGTGACTTTGGTCACTTCTTTAGTGTTTCATTTCAAATACAGTGTGGTGGTGTTACAGATGACAAATGTCAAATAACTTATCTTCATTGCCTTATCTATGGATAGTGTTAATTGTTTTGTAACCACCCTGACAATTTTCCTTTTGATTTTTTTGCCCGGTGGCTTATGAGGCCGAGTTGTTATCAAACTTTTCCAGAGAAAAAGCTTCTAGAATAGATAATGATGCTGTTTGAATCTAAACAAAAATGATGCACTCTCTGAGCGAGATGGCTGCTGTCACTTATTTCCCGTCTATACATGACAGGACAACAGCAAACCAGACAATATGGGCTCCTTTTCACCTTCATTCGAAGCAACTCAACTCTCACGTCGCTTCAACTGCAGGTTCGTCTAGTAACAGCTGGAGCAATGGTGCCGATCGAAACTACTCAACCACTGAGCAGGCTGGGGCTCCGGCAGCTTGGACAACATCAGGATGCTTGTGTGTGTTAGATTATGAACCTGTGGACGCCTTTAGTGTGACAGCAGAGGATCCTGGTTCTGCTCCATGGGGCGAGGAGGATGAGATCTGTGAGCTCTTGATCAAGCTGAAGGAAATCGAGTTATGCAACATGATTGGGGAGACTTCTGGCATCCCACAGAGTAAGGACACTATAATAATCACCAGTGCTGTCATTAAACTATCTAATATCCCCATATAGAGCCTGGAGGTTTGTAAAATGTTCAGTTTAAGATTCAGCTGCAGAGGTTCAGTGAAACGCTCAGAGGAAGTGATGTTGGGCAGTAATGACGTTACTCATATTGTGTCTGTCTGTTGTTTTTCAGAAAGACATGTGAGGAACATCAGATATTACAGGATGAAGCAGACCAGAAGGAAATGTAAATAAAGAACCCACTCAGAAAGATAAAAATAAAAGCTCCTAATATTAGTTATTTTTTGTTGTTGTTGTTTTAAACTTGTGTTTGTAGCAACCAAGTTTAAACTTAAAGCTCAACATTCCTCATATGAAATTACAGCGTCCAAATGAACGGTATTGTAGGCCAATCTAGGCATCAGGTTAAACATTTTTTGCTCTTTGTCACATTTCATTTGTATTTTCTGAAACTGAAAATAGATTTTTAAAGCAAAATCCAAACCCAGTGATGTTTTTTGTATGTGGCATTTTTGAATTCTCAGCAGCTACATCCAGATAAACCATAACCTCCTGACAGGTGAGATTTCCACTGCAAAATCAATGATGATGTTTACACTTGGTTTTAATGTGCATGTTGGGTGATTGATTTAGGAGTGGACAACTGAGATACATCGCCTTCAGACCTGTCTTTATGCACATCTCCAAAGTGTCCAATGGACTAGTTAAACTAGGTGAGATGTGTTCCAGATCACTCTGCCACTAAGTGTTAACGCAGTCAGACAGAAAAAGCTTATAGCTGGCCACTCCAAGCACATCCAGTTTTTAAAGATGGGCCATGTTTTTTAAATTGTTAAGAGTTATGAATAAAATGACCCTGTGGTTTAAATGGAGCATTTAAGGAGTCCTGACTGGGGATGCACTGCTTTATCTGACTCTCCAGATATGAAAGAAAGGCTGAGTTGTTCTATGGATAACTTCACTTCAATTTGGTAACTCTGGCACTAGAAAACAAAAGAAAAATGACAACTGGCTGCAGTCATTGTCACTGTGGACTATGTTAATGGGGAAAAATGCAACTTGCTTTATGTGAATAATATCAGATTCAGATATCAGATAATCAGAAAATTCTCAGCAAAAATATTAACATGGCTTCTATTTGGCTGCACAGGAACGCACTTTTCAGAAGGCAGGGTTACATCTCAAGATCATTTTGACAGCAGACAGAAAAGATATTGTTAAAGGTGCATTAATGAGATTCTGTGTGTGCTCAGTTTATTCCTGTGGCATCGCTGCAATTGCTGGATTCAAAAAATCACATGTTCAAAAAACGCGATTAAATTTAGATTTTCGAATATTGATTTTTCACCCCTTACGCACATCTGTCTCCTTTGAGAAAACATCTGTGGTTTAGTGGCACTGACTCATGAATTATCATCTGGGAAGCACTGAACTCTTAATATTGGCAATAGTGGGTACAAACAGTTTTTCTTTCTTTATTCTGAAGTTGTAAAAATGTAGTTAAAAGTAACTCTACACTGGGAGTGAATCCTGCACACCGACACAAATCAAGAGTGATTGAGGCTATTTGGTGGTAATAATTACAACAGGTAGGTCAAAGCAACCATGATTCAACACACAGCAGGAGTTTCAGACCAATATGTGTAAAACAGAACCACCTGAGGACGAGGTTCAGGTGTCAATATTAACTGAATACATTTATGAGATAGAAGCTTTTGGCTGCATTCAGTCGATGATGTACGGTCAAGAAAAACCAACAGGAGAGTGGAAGCCACACAGAGAGAGTCAGCGGGGGAATCTGATAATGAAAACCAACTGAGAGTGCAGACAGCAGGGGATCAGATGATAAAAAAAACCTGTTGAGAGCAAACACAGCAGGGGAATCCGATAACACCGACGGCAGCGGCTACGAGAAACAAGGGATCAGGCCACGCACTGACTCACACACACACACACACACACAATCAGCATGAGCGTCACACACTTTGACACGCCACACACAGAGAAACCAGCTGGCTGTTTATGTCTAAGTCAGGAAGATTTTTAAAGATATGTGAACCTGAGATATGAAAAACGCACCATGACACATAAACACAACCAAAAGCTAAAGAGTGACACATACAGCAGGAAAGTAAGTGATCAGGAGAAATGAAAAATAAATGAATCATTCAGGTTCACCAGCTAATTTGTACCACGAGAGTCCAGATGGCTTCAGTCGCACTCGGCCAAACAAGCTGCAAGAAACGGTTCAGAGGTTTTCTGCTTAGAATTTCTTTTATTTGATTAAGCACTCATTCAAACACAGAGTCCCAAAGGATCCCTTAGTGCAGACCTCAAACATGTTCTGTCAAAACCTGCTGAAGGAGGCTTTACTGTGCCTGACCTGCCAAGTTAACCAGTCAGAGCTGTTGTCAGATTGTGAGCAAGTGATTCCAGTGACCCCCGTGGAGAAGCAACACGTTGCTTCTGCATCACATTATCGTCAGTGGAGTGTTCGTGCCTCTGCTGTGGTAACTTCCATAAATAACCTAAACAGACCCTGAATGGGCTTTTTAAAAAGAGCACAAAGGAGAGATAGAGAGAGAGAGAGAGAGACAGAGAGAGAGAGGGGCTGGTCTGGTGAGAATAAAAGGGAGTGAGATGTGGGTGATTCATTACGAATCTTTGATCTCTGTTTAGACTGTCACATGATACAGCCTCTAACAGCTAGTTTAGGAACAGCTGAATATTCATGTACCCAATGTGAATATTTGGGAAAACATCAACTCAAGATTTGTTAATAATTCAGTTTGATTCTCTGGATTAATGTTAAGAACTGCACAGTGTCACTGCAGCACGATGAAGATATATTCATCTCCCTGATTATGTTTAATCTTAGATTCAATATGTGGGCATTCCCTAACATGAATAGCATTAATTGGTAGCGACTGAATTCACATGGAGAGCGAGGGCCTGGTCGCCACATTTACAACTATCAAATTCTGTAGTGACATCAGTTCATTTCTGTGGCATCACTGAAATCATTGTTTTCACTCACATGGCTCAAAAAACCTTCCCCTTTTTTCACCAAATTAACATTTTGTAAACCTTAACTCATGATTTAGTGCCTCTGACCTATAACCTCAAAGCAAAACAAGCTTTTTTTTTCCATTTTCCAATCGGTTCGATCTAGGATTGACCTGCAGGTGTACTCGCTGTGATCTCTCCTCTTGATGAAACCTTCACACATCTCCGTTTCTATGTGTCCAGTGTATTAGAGAGCCGCCTCTCACTCTCAGTCAGAGCCAGAGTGAGCTACCTCCACCTGTCAAGTTTATGCAGATGTTTAAATAAATGAAAGATAATACAAGAGACACTGCATGTTCCTCTTTTTAAAGTTGTGTTACACTTCAGCAAAAAGGTTTTACAACCTGCAAAAAGCATTCTGTCTGGTGGCGTACTCTGAACAATATCATGAAATAGTTCTTTACTATTCACTGATCTCTCTGCAGCTCTGTACAGCTCAAGTATTGCTGTCTAGCTAAAGTAAGTATGCTCCTTCAGTGTCTTCAGCAAGTCCTTAAACCTGGGATTTATCACTGCATGGAGATACATCATGTCTTTTCCCCTCCATCCTGGCAACCCTGTCTTCTAAAAATTACATTTTTATACAACTAAAGTGCAACACTGATACGCTTTTGTAGCGATTGTAATCATTATGTTGTCAGGCAAAGTATTTTGGGAATGAATGAAAGAAACATCACACTAACAGGAATTAAGTCGCAAGAAGGTGGTTGGGGTGGAAGGTGGGTGTGTAATGTGCAGGACTGGCACTCTGCAGACCCGAGATCAAGACCAGAGTCCCGCTTTAGGTTAGGTTTAAGCATGAAAAATACTTTAGAAATAGATCACCCACACACTGTGCTGTGAGGGCCTGAACCCAACCATAAAACACCTTTATCAAGCTGGAGTCATATATGAGCATGTTAAACTACAAGATCGGGATATTTTAGTGAAAGAGAAAAAGGGATGTTGTAGAATGGATAATTTGGCAGATAAAAATACGTTGCCTGTGGACATTTATTGATATGTCAAGCATAAATGTATTTGCGTCTTGTCTTTTAAGTTAATTGTGAACATTAAGTTCATGTTGACAGAAAATGTAATCCGGTTGCAATTCCATCTCTCATAAAAACATAATCGTGATTGCACTTTAGCTGTATGAGAACATAATTTTTAGGCAACTGCTTTGATCCCGGTGGCGTTTTGATCGACACCTATCGCTTATCTTCCAGCTCATTTATTCTGCAGGTTTTTATTGGTCTGTTCAATTGTCAAATATCAATTTGAAAATTGCCAATTGTTCAGCCCTGAGGGTAGCAGTGAGCTCTCAGTAGAACATGTATTAGTAGAAAGTTGAGGCATTAAAGGCTTAAAGTCTCTTAAACGTCGAATCAGTCTGTTGCAGAATGATGCGAGTTGTTCCTGAACTGTTCATATTTTCGCTGAATACTAAATGGAGTGGGTTGGTGATCGATGCACTCTGACTCTGATTTATATTCAAAGCTGGAGCTGAATACTGTTGGAGGCCTGCTGCACAACCAGCCGGCCAGTTGGCTGAAACACAGAAGACACTTAGAGTTTCTGTGAGAGCTGAGCAAAGATCAAGCTGCTGGAAAAGAAGGAAAGAAATACAGAGAGGAGTCAACTCTGTCTGCAATGAAGAGCCATTCAAGTCAAACACCAATCTGAGTCCACAGAGAAAAAAATTTATGTTTGCAGTGCTTTCTAGGAAAAGTACAACAGCTTCTTATCACATAAGACATATTACAGCTCCTTGTGGTTGTGCAGCCCTGTTTTTGAGATAAAGGGTTACAAAGCGGGAGTTTACAGAGCACTGAACACAAGTTTAATTGGCTGGCACTCGGTAGCTGCCTGTCCTACTCCTGACCAGATGCTGGCTGGGATACAGGTTTGTTTGTAAACTTAAAATGGATAAAGAGGAAGCAAAGCTCATCCCTTATAGAAACATATGCACTTTTACACTGCATCAGACTAGTTTCCAATCAGACCAGTGTTATGTTTTAACTGCAGTTTACTCTCTATATTGATACTGTATGTTGTTGAAAAAAAAGTCCATGCATTTGTTACTTCTAGACTGGACTACTGTAATTCCATACTAATAGGATGTCCCAGTAACTCTCCAGCTGATCCAAAATGCTGCAGTCAGAGTTCTGACTGGAATTAGTAAGAGAGATAATATTTCTCCAACATTAGCTTCCCTCCATTGGCTCCCTGTAAAATCTGGATATAATTTAAAATCATTCTCCTCACATATAAAGCACTTAATGATGATTTAATGATCTTAATCTTAATCTCATAGTACCATATCATCCCAGCAGAACACTTCGCTCTCAGAGTGCAGGTCTACTTGTGGTTCCCAGAGTTTCCAAATGTAGAATGGGATCAAGCTCCTCTCCTGTGGAACCAGCTCCCAGTTCTGGTTTGGGAGATAAAGCTTATAGTCAGAGCTGGCTCAGGTGACTGAACAACCTCTTAGTTATGCTGCTATAGATTTAGACTGGATGAAGAGGAGCTGGATGTGTCAAAGGAAGGTCCCCATGCAGTCTAAATCTATAGCAGCATAACTAATTCTCTCGTAGTTGTGTTTCTTCCCCTCTGTATCTCTCGTTGTATCTCTCGGATTACCTAGAAAGACAGAGGTATCCCTGGCCTAAATAAACTGCCTGCAGACACAGTTCCCCACACAATATAAAAGTTTAATGCTACTCAACATCTTGATGTACTATCCATGTTTTTATTACAAAATGCCAGTGCTAACATTCAGAGAATTAAGAAACTAAAACGTGCAACAGTCCAAATATTTGCAGCCTGCATAGCTCCTGCACATTTATGACCTTCAGACCACACGTCATGGATTTGCCCTGGAGCTCTATCAATAGCACAACGAGGTAGAGGAGCAGGCTGGAGGGAGCGCTGGGTGTGTAGCCGTGTTTGAGGATCATTGTCCTTGATGCTTGAAGATCTGAAAAACATTCCTGCAGAGATTCAGCTTGGAGGATTCTGAGTTTCTGATACTAAACTGAATTATTTATTTCGCTATAATAAAATCACTTGTTGGATCATCCTATTTTCACAGACTTAGATCAATTAAAGCCTTATATTTGGTTTCATAAACAAATCTGTATATATTTCCCTTTGATGTAATCAATACCATATCTTCAGATTCTCTTGTAACAGTTTTATTTAGAGTTCATTAATTTATGCATGCAACACATTTTATTTTGGCAGCGCAACACAGCAAGTTCCCCGCTGAGCTGCTGAAACCACATTGCTGCTCATGAAAATCACATTCTGTCCTGTTTCCAATTTTATGCCTCTTTTTACTGAGTTTGTAAACTTTTGAGTGTGTATTAATAAAATAAAAGTCCTCTCCAGTCATGCACTATAAACACTTAAGACTCTGTTCTGTTTTTCCACAAAAAAAACTTTTCTCCTTTTGAAAAAATTCTGGATCTTTCAATCTGTCAATATTGTTGTGTTTCATTTCAGTGTTTCCTACTTCACAATGACACAGTCTAATATAAGTGAAACTTATTTTTTAGTAGCGGCGCAGCTTTAAGGCCTCAAATGATTCTCTTATCACTTACTGTTTGATCCAACATGGTGTTACGCTTCTATCTTCTCAGTCAATAAAAGAAGGAATTTAGTAGCATTTTCTCATTTGATACAGATGGTGATGTCAGGGTGTCATAAAAACTTAGAGCTGCTGAACCTCTTGGTAAAGAAGTAGAGATGTCCTGAGACAGTATTTAGGATGTAATTCTTCTTTATGTTTACTCTGCTGTCCCAGCTCAGAACTAACCCGGTGGTCTCTACGTCATCTTCACTCTCTGCTCCTCTGGAGGTGTGGTGCTGCTCTCTTGAGTTAACCACAATCTTTGTATGAGAAGTTTATCACATATCTGCTGGAGACAAACTCAGAAATGTGATGTGAACTCAACTCTAATTTTATAACTGTAAATATTAAACTTTAAATAGTCCCTCTTTAAAATAAGACTGATAAGCTTAAAAGCTTAAAGCTACAATAAAGCTAACATGAGACTGAAATCAATCCACTCAATGCCATGGTCTCCAACCTGATTCCTATTTTCACCCATTTATGGTCAATTCATGGGCGGCCATTAGGCGAGATAATGGATTCAATACTGTTACACCGCTGCACTGCATTAACTCTGTTGTGTGTGTAAACTTTATTTAATTTGATCTACATTTAGTAACAAGGTTTAACTGCAGCAGTGATATTAGTAATAATACAAGCAACAATGACAACATGGCAGTGTATCAAAGAACACAAACAATTGCTAAGAACTTCTGCAAATATTTCCCGGGTGCATCTAAGCCGTAAGCGAGTAGATTAGCCTGTTATTGTAAAACTGTAGAATGCAGACAGAGAAGAACAAACAGTTGCACTACAGTTGATCAGATACACATGCCCAGCAGCAGGGCATGGGTCATATTGGCGATTTTCAGCAAGGGTAGAAGGAGGATGAGTACAGTAAAGCAGGCAGTAGTTGCTTACTGGCTTGACATTGGGATTATTCATAAACAGATTTTGGTCCTTAGCAGGCATCATAGGGTTAATATCTAGCATTATCCATCCATCCATTTAGTCTCCATAGGGGTTGCGGGTGTGCCAGAGCCTATCCCAGCTATCAAACAGGCGAGAGGCGGGGTACACCCTGAACAGGTCGCCAGTCCATCACATGGTCACATTTAGGCAAAGACAACCATTCACACTCTTACTGCTATTTAGAGCCTCCAGTTAACCTAACTGCATGCCTTTGGACTGTAGGAGGAAGCTGGAGTGCAAACACAGAGAGAACATGCAAACGCCACACGAAAAGAATCCCTGGAATTGACCCCGGGTCCTTACCACCTTAGTGCTAACCACTTTACCACTGCGCCACCCCACACATAGCATTATCTTTGCTTTATTTCAACTAAGCTATCTAGTAGTACAAGTGAAACTTCTTCACACAAAACTGCATTTTTTTATAATTTTTTTATTTAAAAAAAGAAGAGATACCTTTTTTCTTGTCCTCCTTCTCTGTTGCGCACCTGAAGCTTAGACCTTTACATTTTGAAAACAGATACCTGACGTTTCAGTCAGCTTGTCTCTCTGTCCCCCTTCACTGTACCCCAAGTACAGCCAGGTCAAAGCCAGGTCAAATGACGACCAACAACAGCACCTCTGGGTCAGTTTCCTGTCTCTGTTCTTTCCCTGGTCCATCTCACTCACTAATCAATCTGATCAACCTGGTTCTCTCACTACACAGTAGATCTGCAGGTCTAAGTCCACTGCCAGATTATCTGCTCTGCAACCCAGCTGTGACTCTCCAGCCATTCTCTGTTTCAATCTGACTATCAGTTAGCGAACCTGAAACCTGTCTCTCTGTGTAATTAGACCTGTCTCTGCCTTGCTCTGAACCTGATCATCTCTGCCTTGATTAAAATGTCTTGTGATTTTGTCTTTGTGGACTGGAACTTTGTATTGGACCGGTGTAGAACGCCATCTTGTGATCAGTTCCGTGTTACCAGATCTTAGTTCTGAGTCCACCTGCTGCCAAGTCTCAGACACTCACCCTGCTCTGCCTTGCTCTTCTACCATCTGCTACACTCCACTATGGTCTGCAAAACCCTTCAGGTATTATTTTATTAAATTACAATAAATAAGGTCCAAAACATATTAATCCAGCAGATTTAGTTGAAATTCTCTGATTGGACAGAGGGGTGAGCCTTGCCCTGCTCTGCTGTCATGCTGTTTACAATAAGAGATGTTTTGGAGAATATTTTTACCAAAAAAAAAAACTAAACAAGCATCCAACATACCAAGGCAACTTCTCACTTGTGACAGAAGCAAAGTACATTTAGAAATCAGATCAGATTCTATCTCAAATCTGGGTGAAATACACTTGATTGGAATTTACTACTTAGAAGCAATGTCACATTTAGTAGTGGAAGAAGTTCTTACATTGCCTTTAAGGACTGGTTAGGGGTTTTTAAAGTTGATCTTATTACAATATTGAAGCCTCAAGGTGTTTCAAATTTCTTTATTACACTGTAATAAATCTAGACCAAGATGTACAGCCCTCATTCTGAGACCATGTAACTTCAGATACCAGAAGTCAAAGTACTCTTTGTGTAGAATGACTCATTTTACATCAATGAAATTAATATAGATTATAAATTTTAGTTACTAGTATATTCATGTGTTCATCATTTTAGTGTTGCAGCTTGTAGTGATTGAGTTTATTTCAACAGCCTTTCCTGCCACTGGGTGAGTGTATAATTTGAATCTAAAAATTAATTACTGAAGTACTTTAAATAATTTAAGTGTGACAAATATGAAAAACAATAAAGAATCAGGAAGAGGACAAATAGTTTTTCACAGCACTGTGGCCTTGATGTCAAGCATTATGGAGTCCATGACTGTCTATAAGTTTTGAGCTCCTACAGATACAGCATCCCACCCATCCTCTTAGGTTAGCTGCCACGGCTAACCTGCACTAGCATTACTCACATAGGACTCACTCACTCATCCATGTCTTCATGGACCTTGTTTTCTACACTGAATTCAATGATTTCGATGTGGTGTCCCAAAACTTTTGTCAATACAATGTACATTTGTTTATCTTGGGGTTTTGTGTGAGAAGGTAGACTGTTAGTGAGAGTGAGAGAGCCTCAGGTATGAGCAGTTCTGCGTTGTTTAATCCTTACCTAACAGATGGTGTGCAATGCCTGTAGGCTATCTGGTGATGAAGACAGCAGCAGGTTGTCTCTGCTGGGTGGACTACAGGTGAGCTGCTCTTCATCTGATATTAGAGAAGACAGAAATCAGGTTTTGAAGCTATGTCTTTATTACTACTGGCTCAGACGTCAGTCTGATAGTATAATATCTCTAAAGGACAGGTTCACAAATATCCAAGTCTGGCTTATAACAATAGTTCCATCATTACATCCACTACTATGAAGCTATGATCTATGAAACACTGATCTCTGCACACCTTTGAAAAAATAAGACCTTAACCTTCAAAAACAAAAATCTTTCCTGTACCACTGTAGAGTCAAAGCAACGAACCCTCTCTGTCCAGGATCAGACTGAGACGAATAGTATATAAGCTGAACTTCTTTCTCCTCCTGCCTGATGCTTGGTTCACCAAGTGATGAAAACAGCCTGGAGGTGTTTTATAATCCAGGATTTATAAAACCAGGCCAGGTAAGAAAAGACATCTATAGTAAACGGCATCAAAAGTGAGCTCAGTCTAACTTTGCTTTGTTTTATCCTTGAAATACTGATGTTACAACAACAGACAGCAGCTCCACTAATCCCACAGGCTTTTCTTTCAGGGAAACTGTTTTTTTTTGTTTTGGAACAAAGCACATCAGACTGGCAGCAGCTTCAGACAGTCGAGCTGTTGGTCGGCTCGACGCAGCTCGTCTCTGCCAGGATTACACAGCAACAGACGGCAGCTCTTCTCTACGTACTCAACAGTTACACACTGAAAATACAAAGTTGAAAAGGAAAGAAGTCTGACACATCATCACATTAATAATTTCACACTGCATTCAGGTTTCTTCTTTATCAAGGTAACACTTTTAATACACTAATTATACTGAAGGCTTAATGAAAAGTGAAAAACCATTCAGTAAGTTCATTTGTCTGCAGAATCAAAACAAATTACCTGGGATCTGCAGCTATAGACATCTAGTTTCCAGTATTATGATCTATTCTGAAATTTCTAAACCCATCAGCATGATGGGACAGCAAATATCCACTTCTGAGGGCTCCAAAGGGTAAAGCTCCCAGACAAGTGGTGAATAAATGGGTTAAAAAGTGATTTTCTTTTGATTTTAGACAGATTAATTACATATGTGAAGGACTGTTTACATGTTTACTGATACATTAACTGTGCTGAACTGTCACTGACCCTCACAACAGCTTTTTAGTACAGTAAGATGATATCCTCATTGCTGTAATCCATTGATCAGCACTGAATCAGTTACTGGAACATACGCCTTTACCTTGACTGAAAGTACATGCTTTTCCACTTTATATAGATGTTAACTATCTAAATATGGAAGTCCAGGAAGCTTGATACTTTGATGGGAGTATCAAATGAAGATTTTCAAGATCCTGAGAAGAAATGAATTAATTTGTCAGTCAGGGCTCTGGGGATAGCTGGAGTGTAAATGGATTCAAGCAGAGCTTCACTTTTTTTGAGCATTCATTGTCTAATTAAACGAGCAGAAGAAAGGCTGGGGGGTCATTAAACCTGGAAATAGAATTTCAATTTACCTCCTTCATTAAAAATGTTTTTAGAGGAACTTCGTCTAGGCCTAAATTATCTGTTCAGTTACGGTGTGGAAATTAGTCATGTACTTCATAAATTATGGATTATTATGTTATGTAGTGTGAGGTTAGTAAATGTAAAGTAGTTTGTTTCTTTCAGTCACAGAGAAGAAGAAATGTGTTCACAAATAGCTCAGTTATCCAGAATATTTGCTGGGTGGGACGAGTGACCGGTGGCTGGGTGGTCAGCAGAATCAGGAGAAGCAGATAATATTCTGATATTATTAGTTATTAGTTATTATTAGTGTTGATTGTGTTTGACCTCAAACCTACTGGAAGGTAATGTTCGAGTAGATGTAATGGTCACTCCACTTACACCCCCTCCTACTCCCATATCGTGGATTGTTAACTGCAACATTCTTGGTGGATGTGTGGTCTCGATTTTAGTGGTATGACTGAGAGGGCAGCATGATGAACTGGAGGCAGATGATGTCTAAGGCCTCGATGTCTGTTGAGAAAGAGATTCTTCATGTGTATCTATATAGTCAAGCACATCTTGCACCGCAGAGCTTCTCTATCCAAAACGTATGCATACTAATCAGGCCCGGTGTGAAGCGAAACAAACCTGGAGGAGGTCTCCTACCAACTTTCCTCAAAGTGAAGAAGCTACGTGGATCAGCAGTGAAACATGTGCATAAGTATCATGAGTTTAAGCTTAAGTTTAACATTTCCAGAGTGAAAGGACACATCAGTCGAAACCCGCAGAAATAGAAAGAGGAAGAAGAAATTAACTGTTCCGATTAAAAGAGGGATGAGGAAGTTTTTATCTGTTCACGTCATTTTCCCGAAGCAGCTAATGCTAGGGAGACTGTTTTCACAACCTGCCTGTCTAAATAGGCTAAATAGCCACTTTGACTGGCTAACTTGCTAGGTAGAAGGCTGATAATGTTATATAATAACATGAAAATTACATAATCTTGTATTAAAAGAATCCCAGAGTAAAATATAACCTCTGAATTAAGCATAATATGGCCACTTTATAACTGGTTTAAGGCACATCACTGTCAGACTCATCCCCCATATAGAATATCTTTCATGTGTCACCTTTGAGATTTCTAAGTATGAATATACTGGTAAAGTTAAAATGATGAATGAAGAAGACATTTGTATGCAGTCATAATACAAATATGAGAGATAAAACCGAACTAGAAATATAATGAGACCTTTGGTTCTGCTTTTTTTTTCTTAGATGGTTGCACAGAAAAAATGAATACAAAGCACAAGTTTTTGAAATGCAAATGTTTTTTCTTTCTTTGTTGAAGTTCTCTTTTCACTTTGCTCAGAGTAGATTTATTCACACAATGTCCGACAGGAGCAGAAACATACATTAAAATCTAGTGAATAATCTGAATATAAAAAGCTGTGGGTTTATCTTGCCTGACACACCGAGCAGCCTCAGGAGTGGAAATATCTCTTTTAAGATAAGGCACTGCAGAGCTTCTTACGCTTTCTCAAATATATGAAGGATATACAATTACTGTTTATCTTAGATGGTGTGGTGAGAAGCTGCGACAGAGTGTCTGGTAAATACCTTTTGGTTCAAATGTCATGTGGATGCAAAGGCTTATCTGTTAGTGTGTGTATTCCTTTCATTCTCCTGATATAAATGAGAAAAAAAAACATCAGACCATCACTAGCACTTTTTCTGTGCAGTTCATTCTTGCGCCTGATCTAACTGACATCCACGAGTCTGAGAACACACTATGAAGTGATTGTGCTGTTTCTGTTGTTGATTATCTCTGTCTAGTCAAGTGAATAAATGATCAAACGACTGTCTTGTTTATTGTGAGATGTCCAGAAAGAGATAAGAAAGAGAAAGGGAGTGAGGGAAGCAGCTTTTTGCCTGCAGATATTTTTCCACAGAGAACGAGAAGATGCTGCAGTGATTTCACTGAGGATAGTGAGATATATACTGGAGTCAACTGAGACAGGTTTACCTGCTGGTAAATCTTAGAACGCCTCTGGCTGTGATGAAAAGAACTGGACTTTAAGCTGATAGGCTGACTGAAATACAGTGCTGTAATTATATCTGCGTTCACATATCCTCTGTGTGATTAGTGAAGGTACGGTACGATGCAATTAAAGTAGCCATTCATGAAGATTAAACCTGAAGCTGGTACAAGAATGAAATGTAATAGGAGGTTCTTTTGTTGGGAGGAATTTCTGCCACAAGCTTGACAACATGTATCAATCTGCTGGGGTAAATCTTCCATTTACTGGCTCTCTGAACAACAGACTGACCTTACCAATTCAGTGACTCATTCATTACTTACTTTGTTTGGCACTTACTGTGGTAAAAGGGTGGTAAAATGGGATGTTAATGTTGGAAGCTGAGATGCTGTAAATGTCCAATTACTGCTACCAGGAAAAACATCTGCCCTGAGGTCAGTGAAATGCATCTAATTCAATATGACGGCAAATGCTGTATGTACTTCACCCACAGCTACAGCTTCCCTTTCACAACTGAGGAGATGAAGTTGGGAATGTTTCACCTAATTGTTTCAGGTGTGGCCTTGAAACTTAAAAAGATGTTAGGTTTTGATGGCAGCTAATGGCATTAAAACAACACAAAAAAGTGAAAGCTTTTTCTGGTGATGATGTTTCAAAATGTGATTAGGAAATTTAGTCAGACTGATAGAGTTTGTGTGTGTTTACACCAACACTGTGCTGTGCCAGAAAAACCTGGACCACATCCAACATCCTCTCAGCATGAGGTCGCTTTGCTGGAGCATCCTGTGATGCAGATGCATTTTAACACACAGTAAAGCACTGTATGAATGCAAATGTAGTCATCGTCATAGAGCCTGTGTACACAGCTGTATTACATATTATCATCTGTGCACGGGGGGGGGGGTTCTCAAAACCAAACCCCATCTCCTAAAAATTACGTTCCTATACAACTAAAATGCCAATTACGTTTTCCTGACAAATGTAATAGCCACTGGATGACGTTTTTGCAGTGAACGATTAAAATCTCACACTTTAACTAAAATTGATTCACATGGAGGTGGTCGGGGTAGATGGTGGACGTGTAACATGCAGGACTGGCACTCTGCAGAGCTGAGTTTGAGACAAGAATCCTGCATAAGGTTATGTGCAGGCATGAAAAACACTTTGGTTAGAGACAGATTATGTTTGTGTTTAAATCTTTATGCGGACGTTGTGTGTAAAATTATCTGTTACATTTTTTACTAATACCCAGCCCACAATCTCTTCCTGACCCTAACCCAGTGCCGTGAATATCTGAACCGAACCATAAAACATGTTAATAAAGCTGGAGTCATATATCAACATGTTGTCGGATATTTTAGTGGAAGAGAAAAAGGGATGTTGTAGACTGGATAATTTGACAGACAAATATCCGTCACCTGTGGACATTTAATTGGTATGTTAACGATGAACGTATTTGCGACTTGTCATTTATATTAATTGTGAACATATGTTGACAGAAAACGTAATCAAGTTGCAATTACATTTGTCAGGAAAATGGAATCTGTATTGTATTTTAGTTGTGTAGAAACATGACAGGGTTACAGTCCTGAAGGGCTCTCACCCTGCTTGTTTTGCAACTATCCTTGCCCTACCCACAGCCGATTACCTGGAACAGGTGTATTCAGCCAACTAGAAGCTGGAAATTACCATCTCAGATGAGTATAGTGGCATAGACAAAGTGAATTGGTTCCTTCCAGCTTCCAATTGACTGAACACACCTGATCCAGGTAATCGGTAGTGGGTAGGGCAGGGATAGCTGGAGAACTGGGGACCTTGCTGTACATTTATCTAGCAGGTGTCCCCTGAAATAATCTGGGGCTCAGAGGTCACACACCAAAAAGGCAAACAAGCTGCCGGGAGTCGGGGATTGAATGTGTAAAAGAAAAGAAAGAAGCAAATAATACTGGTGCATGTTTCTATGAAGCCGGAAAAGCATGTTCCAGTGATCAAATATGCATGAAATGAATGGCTACAAACGTGACTGAAAGGTGACAGAAGTATTTGAAACTTGGAAAACAATATACTGTAAACACAAGTTCAACACAAAGAAAACTCTATGTCATCTGCCATAACAACTCTGTGAAAACATTTTATGGCAGATTTGTTTATTATCACAGCGTAGAGGGGGGCTGCAAAACTTTTGCAAATGTGCCTCCAACTTTTCAGAAGACTTCAGAATAAAAGCTGTTCTACAAAAGTCTTCTGTGCTGCATCTGCTGGTCAGTGAGCTCGTCTTCAAATACAGAAGCAAGCAAGCAAAACTTTTTTTATATATAGCATGTTCAAAAGCCTGAATTCATCCTGCTGAGCTCTAAGGACAGCAGGGAGTTCAGAAAAGAGACCTGCAACACACTTACTAAAACGTTTAGAACTGCTGGTCTCTCTCTGCCAAAGGATTTGTCCAGAGAAGCAACAGTTAGCATGTCAATATCCTCCCTTGCACAAAAACCCAAAGGGACTTCCAAACTTTAACAGATCTAATGATGTGTGAAAAACTGATACAGTCTAAGTAAAAAATACAGGAACTAAACTATTTTTGTGTGGTCCACAAGGCCCTGTTAACTGTAATGTTTCACTAAACCTGATGAGTGCATTTAAAGGACATTTTCAGCATTGTTGAACACCGTGAGCTACGGTACTTCTACTGCAGAACCCAGAAGTGTGCATGTTGCTCTCCACTCTGCAACATGCTGCCAAACGACAAGACAGGCTTTGTGCTTTGCTGTAAACTTCAGTGCCGTCAACAGACACTTTGAGGAGTTACTGTGAAGTGCTTGAGCAAGAATGCGAAATCTGATGTACAGAGATGAAACACCAGATGAGACGCTGAAGCTGCCATCTGAGCTGACGAATGGGACAACTGTGCTGAGATTTATCTGCATCAAAGTGCTACAGGGGTTTTAGCTGTGAATATTTATTGACATTTTCTAATTAAAATTTCAGTTTAACCCAGACAGTAATATTTCTTCTTGGTGCAATATTTTAATGGGTTATTATTTGCACTGGCTTTACAGTTGGGAAAATCTGCAATAATGTTCATTACATTTCACATTGTTAGTAAGAAATGAAGAGTAAAGAGTGAAGTCTTAAATAAGCTGTAGATTAGAAATGCAGCTGAATAGAAGTGCTGCAGATCCAAGGAAAGAAACCAAAGGAAGCAGTGATTGACTGATATGACAGCAACAAGTAATCTGATTTTACGAATTGCAGCAGGTCACTTTAAGCTCCTATTCTTCCTAAAAGTAAGAACTTCAACCAACACTTTTTTGTACATGTTAAAAAATCAAGGACATTGATTTTAATGTCACTGGACCATTGTTAAAGAGCAGAACACAGTGAAAATGCGACTAGAAAGATTTGTACCTGTAGCCAAAACCAACCAATACTAACTATTATGTTGGATAAACTTAAAGGCACTCCACTACAATTAGAAGTACTATATAATTTTTCTACCCAAGTAAAATCATCTTCTAAAATCATCAATCATCATCATTTACTTAAAGTACAAAAATAAAAGAACTGCACCAAGAAAACTGCATATTTTAATATACATTATACATATATTATATATATATTTATGTATTTTGTGTATTTATTTTAGTGTAGTTGCTTGCTGATTACATAAATGTAGAGTCTGGTCCAGAGTAGTTTGACAAATAATGGTAAAAATGTGATGTTATCTACAAACTGTGGAATAGAAACAGCAGTGGGTAAAGGTGGAGTTGAAGGATTTTAACTGTTGTGCTCTTATTAAGGGGAAATAGTGATGGCAGAAGAGTAAAGGTACCATTCAGTGTTACATTTAAGACATTTAAAGCAGAACTCATGCATAGCACCAAGTATGCATACTTTGAGGCTCAGGACCATAGCTACCACAACTTAACTGCTTGTATTTCCACTTAAATTATGCTTTTAGCCAAATTACAACATGAAATCTGTAAAATACATTTTTAGCTTTTTAACAAAACACTCTTAACTGGCATAGTGTATGATTTCCCCTGGTGATAAAACACGCACAACAATCTTACAGCATGAGGACATGGGTGTAACATCAACAAACCCAAACACCACAATGATAAAGCACAGCACTACTTCTACAGCTTGACCCTGTGTTCCCATGCAGCTAGCTTGCACACAGTTAGCCAAAACTCTTACAGAATAAACTCATACAAACTGTACCTTATTAAGTCATATACAGTATCTTGCAACAGCAACAAAGAAAGATCTCAAGTTTATGGCGATTTGCGGACCATATTTACCTTGATTAAGGGGAAATAGCGAGGTGAGAAGAGTAAAGAAACCAGCACACTGTTCACTCTGTCACTCTTGTTTAGTGAAGGAAAAGCGCTGTCTCCAGTGTTGCACAACAGCAGCCAGAGTTTTGTAGTTAACGGCAACAGCACAACAATTCACCATGGGAGCCATCTAGTTACAACTGATTAAACTCATTACAAGAATATTATCTGCACCCTTGTTTATGCCTTTGCAATCCCTAGCAGCGACTGTTGTTTTCAGCCAATTCATGATAAGTTTTAATTTTATTTGAGCTATTTGACTTTGTAGGTTGTGACTGACAGATATTGCTCTTCGGTCCATATAATGAGCATCGGAGTGAACACTGCATAGCAAAACAACCAAAAGACGCCTATTGTCAGTAATCTGCCATAGAGTTATACAGCTAACTAAAAGCAAGGAGTGATTTACTGATACAGTGGGCTTCAACACAGAGTGTTTCTCTGTATTCTTTGGAAAGTGCCACTCACAGAAAGCTGTTTAAAAAATGCAGAGGTCAGTGCTATGACAGGGCAGCAAATGAGTGGTCACACTGTGGTCTCCAGGTTTGCCTAGAAGAGGAGGAAGCCACAAGCCCTGTATGTCCAGTGTTTGGCACACATAGTTAATTTGGTGCTGCTGAATATCACCCAAAATATCCCAGTATGTTGCAACTGCTGATTAATTCATTAAGCACAAAGCCTTCAGGAGAAATACATTTCCACTATGTGACTGACAGCTACAGTGCTGTGAGGATTGGCCCCCTGCCTGATTTGTAATTTGTTACACTAGAATGATTCAAACTAATTTCAATATTACACAAGGATAACCCAAGTAAACACAAAATGTTGTTTTTAAATGATGATTTTTATTAATTAAGGGGAAAAATGTTCAAACCTGCCTGTCGTGCATGTGAAAAGGTAATTGTGCCCTAAACCTAATGGCAGGTTATGCCACTCTTGGTGGCAACAACTGCAATCAAACATTTGTGATAACTGGTAATGAGTCTTTTCCATTTTGTCCCACTCTTCTTTACAGAACGGTTTAAATTCAGCCGCATTTGAGGGTTTTGAGCATGAACAGCCTGTTTAAGATCAGAGTCACAGCATCACAGTTGGATTTAAGTCTGGACTTTGACTAGGCCTCTCCAAAACCTTAACCTGGACTCGACTGGTGTGTTTCAGATCATTGTCCTGCTTCTTAAGTGTGTTTGAGCTCGAGTCACAAACTGATGGCCGGACTTTTAGGATTCAGGATTTTTTTGGTATAGTGCAGAAATAATGGTTCCATCAGTTATGGGATGTTGCTCAGGTCCTGAAGCTGCAAAGCCCCAGACCATCACACTAACACCACCATGTTTGACTGTTGATATGATGTTCTTTTTATGAAATGCTGACGAAAATGTTGACGTCAGAAGTAACGAGACACACACCTTCCAAAAAGGTTTTGTCTCATCAGTCCACAGAATATTTGCCCAAAGGTTTTGGGGATAATCAAGATGTTTTTTTGGCAAATGTGAGACAAATCTTTGAGTGTTTTTTTTTGTTGTTGTTGTCTTTTTTTATGTGGCCCTTTTTGTATTTACTCAGGTTATCTTTGTGTAAAACAAACACTTGTTTGATGATCTCTGTGACAGATTTCACAACACTGTGTAATGGTGAGCAAGCTTAAAATGACAGCTTTAAAAAAGTCAATTGAATTCAAGTCAGAAACACTGTTTGTCTCTGGCTGAAGCAACATCCTACTGGTGTCAGAACACGTGCACATGTTGTGAGTGTGTGTGAAAATATAAAATATGAATATTTTTTAGAATACTAGTGAATCTGGAAGAGAGCAGGGAACTAACCACAGATCATTGTCCCACATGATGCAAGTCCACACTGAGACAGAAAAACAGGGTGAAGGGATTAAGCAAAATGTGATGCAAGATAGTTTTAATGTATAAATCAGATTATCAGAAAATCATTAAATTCAAATTTTAATATAAATGTAAAAGCCATAATACAACTCTAGAGGTCTTTATCTCATAATTCTGCTGAACATATTTACTATTAGGTGAACAAATACCAGCAAATTTGAAGATGGATGAGTAATAATTTGAATCAACTTGACCCTCCCACACTAATCCAGATCCATAATTAACAGTCAAAAAGGCTAAACTGAGCCCAACTAACTGCAAGGCACTTACCTTCCTTTACACTGCTGACTCAGAGCTTTCTACATTAGACAAGGAGATGCACCTCATCCTTAATAACCACAGTGATCCACTGTAAATTTGAATAAACACAACTAATTTTCAACTATATTATCAAAATGTATATGATATTATAACATTTGGTTCATAAAATTCCTAAACCTCTACTAGAATGTTTTGGTGCTCAGCATTTCTGGGACATAGATGACCTAAAGTCTGCACTGTCCCTAAACAGCCCATCTACAGGAAGCACTTCCTTCTGACCAAACACTATGTGATGTAACAGAACTTTGTGTATTTCTGCTGCCACCAGTTTGTTGCCTTCTTTTCTCGTCTGTTAAACAAACTAAAAACCCTCTTAGACTTCTCTATCACAGTGAGGTTGTATTCGTTTATAAAATACTCTCAGGGCTCTAACCTATCAAAGGAAACTACCTGTATACATTTGGACAATCGTTAAATTTCTAACAACCTGCTTCACTCTCCCTGATAATAATATAATTTCCTGCTCTTCACTAAGTGTCAGTGCAGTCGCTTCCCCAGGCTAAGTTCTCCAGTTTGACTGAGCTTCTCATCCTCTGCAGCCTTTTCTCTTTCACTGTTTGTTCTCTGTTACTTCCTGTCTGTCTCTCTCAATCTCCTCTTCTGTCCATCTCCCATCACATCATTCTCTCTCTCACTCTGCCGCTGTCCTTCCCCTGGTCATTTTTCTCTGCAGGGCTCCTTCCTGCCACAGCTGACAGGCTGCCTCAGCCTCATCTACCATCTCCTGCCTACAGCAGCTGCGCTGATCTGAGCAAACGACTTCTTCAGTCACGTAAACATCCATTACTGGCTACTGCGAGAGAGGAGCAGAAAAGACACCACCACCTGTCGAACCATCTTAAACAGACACTGCACGAGCTGAGATTTTAATTCCATAACAGGTGAAGATGTTTCTGTCTGCTTTCATCACGAATACAGCAGCCCACTACAGGAGAAGCCACCAGTAACACGATACCACGTGAAGTGAGTAATCTAGCTGCCGTCACAGTCTCTGTTCAGGCCGTGCAGTGTGTTGTCATGTACAGCTGTGACTTTCTGGTGTGTAGAGAGCAGATCAAGTGCGGATGGATACCAAAACAAAAAACACAACCTCTGTTATATGGTGATATTTCGGCTTGAGTTTAGTGAAATCGAGTGAAATGAGAAATCTGAGCAACGTGTTCAAAGCTCCGCTGGAGAATTAGAGAAACTCACAAAGGATTCAGCAGAAGTTGGTGATCAGCTTTTTGGTGACATGGCTCAAGCATTAATTAGATCAAACAGCCGCATAATAAACAGGAGACATGTTGTGTCTAAGGCCTCTACTTCTGTTGAGCTATGGGTATTTATTTATTAAACCACTTGTCTTCTTTGCCAAAAATGTGTACATCATTTTCCTCAGACGAGTGTCCTTTGGCCTTTACATGAAGATGCTGGACTACATACAATATATTGCTCATCTTGTGTTTTGGTGTCTGGTCTTTGAGCCGGATGAGCCTCGGTCGAGTCTCAATGTATTTCTGGGTTTGACTTGTGTGGTGTTTTCCAAAAATCCTACTGAGCTCCCCAGAAACACCTGCCATATATGGAATAACAAAGTTCTTCAGGTTCTCTAACCACCTTTTCTCAGACAACTTGCACTATACGTTTTACTTGAGTAGATTTACTCCACTACACTGGGCTACACTCAGCTCGTTACTTTTTTATTCTACGCACTCGATATGCTTTATTTTTGCAGAAGAGAAATAGACGTAGCAACAATAGTCACGACTTTGTTTCACAAATCAGACATAGCTATGCAGCGCTTTACATGTAGCAGATAACAAATAACAGTTTGTCTTTTTGTAAAGATGTTATTTATTTTTTATCTTTTTTTGTATTATTTGGAAATACTGGAATTTATTTCATATTTTTGTCTGTCTGATTACATTATTTCTGAAGAATCAATCAGACATTACGATCAAACAGTTACTCAGTACTTAGATAATCTTTTCACCAACACACTTTTTTACATTTACTTGAGTAATTTTTTGGATGACTACTTTTTTCTTCTACTTGAGTATTATTATTTTGAAGTAACGCTACTCTTACTTGAGTGCAACTTTTGAGGATTCACGTTTTCAGAGGCCTTTGGTTGTGATTAGTGGTCTTCTCCCAGTGTTTTATCTGCTGCTTCCTCTTCTGGTTCTTTTCTGTCTCCACTTTCTATTCACACCAACCGGTGGGGGCAGATGGCCCCCCACCCTGAGCCTGTTCCAGGTTTCCTTTGTTGAAGGTAGTTTTTTCTCTCTTTTCTAAACTCTCAGCCAGCTTTTTGTTTCTTGTTAAATGTATAAAGTACTTTGGACAACTCTAGATGTTTTTAAATGTAAATTAAGTGAAGTGAATTCAAATGAATGAATTAATACCTTGGGGACACTGTGAACTGAGTGTTAGATTTATGTTCTGTGTGTGGGGTTCATGTGCACTTCAAGACTTGTTGACACTGAGTTGTTTGCCGATTGTTTGACCTTTTGTGGGAAAGTGCTGAAGGGAAAATTAGGTGTTTACCTTCTTCTGTGTCAGTCTGAACATTAGTATCAGTTTAGATTGAGTCTGACCTTCTGATGAGCCAGAGCAGGAATGTGACATGAGGCTTAAATGAGAAGCTTCTGAACATTTCCCGCTCACGTGTTGACATTTCAAGAACTCTGTGTTGCTCTTGAAGGAAACTGCTGTAACTGAAGCTAACCTGATGCGATGTTCAGCATTATGCTTGTAGTGCAGGATGTCTTGTTTCTACTTTAAAAAGAAAAGTAAAAGCGAAACCTGATTTCACACAGAAGAGAGGGACAGTAAATATAGTGCACAGAGGGAAATATTGTGTGTGGGTACTAATGTGTCATTGATACAACAGATAGTGGAGCTTAAATTTAATTCAACTACTGAAAATAACTGAGTTGGACGAACATTATAGTTCGTGGGAGTCATCACACTCAAAGCTGAGTCAGCCTCTGCCTGCTCCTGTCTTTTCAGGTTTTGCTTTTACTTTGCCAAAACAGGGACACTTTACACTACACAGCCTGAAGCCTGAGTTACAGCAGTTTACCTGAATAGAAACACAAACCTCTTGAAACTTCAACAACTAACCCTCATGTGTGATTTCTGCTCAGGCTCATGAAAATAAAGGACTCGATCTACACTGACACTGATGCTCAGACTCACACAGAACAAGTTAAACACCTCACTTTTCCACAAAAGGTCAAATAATTTAGCTCAAACGTGTTTGAACCGTCTGCAGGAGCTGAACTGCTGAGTGTGGAATTAGGAGACGCTAATGACTCTACTAAATCAAATTGTTTGTGCTTCAGTGGCTGCAGGTTAGGGTTAATTGATTATTTCCACTTTAGGGCCAATAAATGATGTGGTGAGAAGAGAGGTTTGATTATTTCTTATTTCTTCTTCAACGTGGAAAAACATTTTAATTCTTCACAATGGCGTTAAAAATCAGGTGATTTATCCAAAAGCTGGAGTCATTTATGTTCTGCCAACACTAATAAGCTGCTTAACATTCCCTTTTTTTGCAACGGCAGAATTAATTCATGCCCTGATCTGATCGAAGAAGACGATCTCCCTCTACGTCGTCTGTCTTCTTTCTTTCTGTAATAAATAAATACAGAAGTCGTGTTGAGCAGTTCAGTTTTAACTGTGATTAAATGAAAGCTGTTTACAGTAATTAGAAACTCATTTAGGTGACTTTGAAATAAACTCCGGCCTCTAATGAACTCAGAGTCTCTTGAAAGAACCATCGTGCAAGTTGAATTTCAATGAGCGTGAATTAATAAACCCTCAGTTCTAAACTTATAATTCTTGTGTTAAACTCTGAGACCTTTTAATAGAGTAACTTTCAGCTTCAAGAAGAAGATCAGAAGTAGGGATGCAGCCACTTTTCCAGTTCCGATACAGGACAGTGTGTATTGGCCAATTATCAATATTGATCCAATCCAGTAGTTGAGTTAATGCCTCTACTTCCTGACGACAATGAAGGATCAGCCTTGAATTTAATTTTGCTTTACTGTCTTTTAAAAAAAAAAACAACAGTAACAAATTAATACATAGATGTTACTGGAAATTTATCCTACAGGCCCCTTTGTACAAAGTTCACTGCACCATGTCACTTCCACACCTTCTACACAGGTGCCCCTCCCTGAAGTCAAGCAGACGTTCATTGGAGAACTGACTCTGACAAAGCACAACTTACACACTATCTGAACCTGATTCTTCTGACCTTGTGCAGAGTTTAAGAATAAGTAAACCTTGAAAATTGTACTGTTGCAACAGCAGAAGTCTCACGTTGCTGCAGTGCATCCACCAAAGCGAACAGCTTGGTCTTATTGTGTCCTTTTGTTCAGCTGCAGGAGCTCTGCTTGCTCTTTAGCATGTTGCTTTTAGAGGTGATATATTAGGTTTGTTGTGTTGCATTTTGCAGCACTGCCGCCACCTCATAACATTTCCTTTGCAAATATTGCAAGTACACTTAAACCTTGTCGGCATATCAAACCTGAAGCAGTAGGTCAGTGTGGAACAATAATAAATGAGAAATGTGGTACAGTGACAACACGCCCCACACACGTCTTCATGCCAGCTGACTTCTTTCACAGAAAACTGTCAGAATACCATCAGCAGGAAAATTGCTTGGTAAAATCTGCATCAGTAAACAGCAAAGCACAAATGGCATAAAGAATTGTGCGTTGTGAGCAGCTCAGTCTCCCTGCTGCTGCAGACATGGTGATACTGAGACAAGAAAAACTCTGGTCAGACAACACAAAACTTGATGTTAGTTCAATAAACACTTTTTTAAACGTGGCCTACCTCTTTACCATTTTGTTGCTGTGGTGAAGTACAAATCTCCTTTATGATACATTGAGATGATTGCATTTCTCTTTAGCCTGAATCTGAAATTATGTGTAATATATATTTACTCTTTAAATACAAAGAAGTGAAAGCAACTTGCACAATGTAACCAAACTTCAAATGCACACAGTACCATGGAAATTCATACACTCCCATTCTGGGAGCAAGCAGCCAATTATAGCATAGCATAAAGACTGGAAACAGAGGCAAACAGCTTGCCTGACCAAGTCCTTGTTTTATTATTCTATAAAGACACAAAACCATTAAACATTATCATGTGTAGACATTTGTTCTGTTCTGCATATGTCCCAGCAATAAACCACAAACAATGACTATGGCAATAATTAGCTAGAATTAGCTACTGGTCATACAACACCAAGTAAAACCACCTGTACTGAATTAAACAGATGTGTTCCTCTGCTTATTAATTCAAGAAGAATGTTTTTCAGTGGTTACAGGAGGCAACCCTGCGAATATTAAAGCCGATATAAAGCAGGTTCCAGCTGCTCACTCTGAACTCTGGCATGGATAGAAATTACCTCTGGATGTTGAGAGAGACCAAGCGAAGGCTTTATTCACCTAAATGTCCATCACAACCAGTCATGTTTTACTCCATTGTAAAACACAACGGCTGGACAACATATTACAACTGTCACAAACTGAGTAACACTCACAAGCTGAACATGCTAATAAAAAAAATTAAGATACACAAGGCAGCGAATACAGAAAGGGGAAGGGAGACAACATGAATTACCCCTGGCCTCATATACAAAGCAAAAGAACATAGTGTTATATTGTGATACCAAACTGACGTTTCAGCATACAAAAACTCACATACAAATATACACGTTACCTACAGTAGTAGTGGTTTCAAAAGCTTTATGTTGTGAAAAAGTGAGAAGACTTTATTTATTTTAATATTTGGTAATACTCCAGTTTTGTCTGTCTGATAACATAATTTCTAAAGAATTTATCAGGCATTACGATGAAACAGTACTTGAATAATCTTTTTAACAAATAGTTTTTTACTCCGACTTGAGTAATTTTCTGGGTGACTACTTTTTACTACTACTAGAGTAAAATTATTTTGAAGTAAGGCTACTCTACCCACCTCTGACTACTACACAAGGGAAAGGTAACAAAACACAATCTAAATACCACATTTTATTAGTCATGTTTAATAAAGTGTTATGGAAGATTGTGTCTTCATTTAGCTCTGGAACTTAACATGGCCAAATGAAAAGGTCTAAAAACACAGGGAACGTACACAGCGACAACTGTCAACAGAAAATAAAAACTGATCCTCAGCTATGTACATAAGTGACCTACAGAGTGAAGAGTGGCTCACGGCTCCATCAGAAATTGCCACTGTAATAAAACGCAGCAGTGGACTTTCATCGGAGCTGAACTGGGATCAGTCACATCAAATTGGCTGCATATGTGGGACCTTCAGCTCTGTGTAATTATCGCCCGTTTGGCACAGTCTGAGCGTCTCGTCGGGAATGTGAATGAGGAAGATAAAAATCCTGTGATCGCAGTGAACCGGAGCCTTGTACCTGAAAGAATTATAAACACTTCGGCTCCCATCAACGTCCTCACGGTGCCCAACACACAACACTTATGTCGTTTGTGACCGCTTTGCCTCCCCACAACTTCAGGATGGCAATTTACTTTTCTGAGAGCTCAACTCCTGTATTTAAATCCTAAATACCAGCCAGTGTTGCAGGTTTGTAAAGGGCATATGGCACAAAGCCCAGACCTGCTATTGATGCGTACAGCTATTAGTAATGCAGCTAATGTGAGCTTAATGATTTGTGTGTGTTTGGGGTTTTAATTTCTAACTGCATGGGATTTTTTTCCTACAGACACCAGAGATTATATCCCTGCAGTTCATAATGTAACATAATTTTTTCTCGTAACCTCAAACAATTTCTAGAAGTTTCAAACATCCTCTGTAGCCTCCACTAAATTATCTTAAACACAATAATTAATTCCTGTTTAGTTTTGTTTTAGTTGCTTCTAAAGGGTGAATGTAACTACTGTAAAGTCACTACAATGCATTAATTGCTAATGATGGTTTGGCATTGCTAAATGAAATTCACATACCAGGTGCTACTGTTACTTTCAGATGTTTCCAGAGAGTAAGAGAATTTTAGGATTCACGGTACATAAGTATTTTACCATTTTATCATACAAGATTCAATGTATAAAAAAATGCAAAACAATGTTTTGTTTAATTCAGGGGTAGGCGACCCTGGTCCAGGAGTTGCTGGAAAACAAGCAGGGATGTGGCTCTCTAGGACCAGGGTTGCCTCCCCCTGGTTTAATTGAAGGGGTCATATTAGTCATTTTTATACACTATATTGCCAAATGTGTTGCTTGAAATCATTGAATTCAGTGAAGAAAGCAAGGTCCATAAAGACATGGATGAGTGACTTTGGTGTGAAGGGACTGGCCTGCACAGAGCCCTGACCTCAACCTGACAGAAAACTTTGGGATGAATTAGAACTGAGACTGTGAGCCAACATCAGTGACCTCACCAATGTGCTTCTAGAGGAATGGTCAAAAAGTCCCATTAACACACACCTAAACCTTGTGGAAAGCCTTCCCAGAAGTGTTGGAGCAGTTATAGCTGCAAAGTGTGATCCAACTCCATGTTGAACCCTACGGATTAAGAACGGGATGTCATTAAAGTTCAGGTGCATGTAACGGCAGAAATACCAAAACATTTGGCGATACAGTTTATATTTATATGGCTCTTGGGTGTTCATAGGCAGCTCTAGCCAATCCTCATCCACTACAGCCTCTACTGAGGACCTGCAGCCAGTACTTCTGTCTGCTGCTGTCCCTCCATAAACAGCAGACAACGGTAGAAGCAGCGAGCAGCCGGCAGTGTAAACTGTTGGGTGTATGAATGAACACAGAAGACTCTTTTCTCTTTCCTCTCAGGCTCTGAAGAAAATTTAAAAACTACATTTTAAATACTACATTCATACACTGTTTTCAGTATTTTTTTACTTATAGTAGAGCAGCACAGTAGACTGGTAGTTTCAAGACCTCTGTGTTCCTCTTGAAGGAAGCTGCTGCAACTGAAGCTTCAGTCGGTGTGACACTGTGCTTGTGATGCAGGATATCAGGTGAGTTGTTTTACTTTGACAAGAAAAGTAAAAGTTAAACCTGAAAAGGCAGCAGAGAGCAGGACACGCTGACTCATGGATATAGACTTGATTTCACACCGAACAGAGGGACAGTAAATATAGTGAAATATTCTGTGTGGGTACTAATGTGTCATTGATACAACAGATAGTGGAGCTTAAATTTAATTCAACTACTGAAAATAACTGAGTTGGACGAACATTTTAGTTTGTGGGAGTCATCACACTCAAAGCTGAGTCAGCCTCTGCCTGCTCCTGTCTTTTCAGGCTTTGCTTTTACTTTGCCAAAACAGGGACACTTTACACTACACAACCTGAAGCCTGAGTTACAGCAGTTTGCTCGAATAGAAACACAAACCTCTTAAAACGTCAACAACTAACCCTCATGTGTGATTTCTGCTCAGGCTCATGAAAATAAAGGACTTGATCTACACTGACACTGATGCTCAGACTCACACTTCTCTTTCCCACAAAAGGTCCAACAATTCAGCTCTAACGTGTTGTTTCGCTGGCTGAGCTTATGACATGTTAGTTTATGACTCTATATTGCCCATAGGTAAAGTGTGAATGTGTGTGTGAATGTCTCTATATATCAGCTCTGTGATAAAACAATGGCAGCTGTTATAGCAGCTGTTATTAGGTGACAGTATTGCTGTGACCCTCAATAAGAAAAGCTGTTAGGAAGGGGATGGACAAAATTATAACAAATACTATATGATCCTGATATTTAGATCTCTGCTGAAGAACTAGAGTGAGATTTTTCAGTTTGATATGTTCACCTTAATAATTTAAGAAGCCTTTTGTCTTGTTGTTTTGCTACATCTATTTCAGTTCTATTGTTAATGTGACTTCTATTTTCTTTAAAAATCATTGTCAAACAGCAAGAAACAAAAACACAGCATATTTTATTAACAGAGCAACGTTCAGTCAACTCCTGTCATCATGTTTTGTTTTTGTGGAGAAGAAACAGAGAAACTCAGAGAAACTAAAATGATACTTTTCCAGGACTGAACCCGATTGTAACTGTGATATTTTTAATCCAAGCTCAGTTTGAGCATCTGAACGATACCAAGCACTGACTTTTTGGACAGAGCATTATAAAATAATACATTAAGTGTCTACTTTCTGGAGCTAAATAAAATGTGATTCTCTGCAGCTACTCCAGTTAAATAATTTTTGGGCTTCATGCAGACAAAATGTGTTTAATTCAGGGGCAACTGTAATAAAATGTTTACTGTTGAGAAGGTAACACGACATGATGACTTCTCCTCACCCACACAAACATGTACACGGCTCTGTGGGAGTACGATGAAGGCTTAATTAATGAATTGATAACTGCTGAGGCTTTAAACTGGACGTAGGAAGATGAGAGGATCGCGGATGAGGAGTGAAGCACCTGTGAGGGGTTTGTCTCCACCTGCTGTCTCTCCTTTCTGTCTAAAACCCTCTGTCTCTGTCTCCATCTCCCTCTCACTCTGCCTCGATCTCGTGGTCAGATCAGCAGGACACTCCTGCTGTGAGTGGAGGAGGAAAGTTCTGATCTCTGCAGGTTTTGAGTTCGTGGCAGCTGCTTCATTAGGAAGCAGCAGTACGTCTTGTACCTAGACCCAGTCGAACTTTTGACGAAATTATCAGAGTGAGCATTAAAGGAAAAAGAATCCTTGTGATTTCAGAGGAGCAGATAAAATTATGGTGTCTACACTGGAGGACCGAGCGTAGGTTAACCAAGGTCTAGAAGTGTAATACAATAATTATTTGGGTTACTCGAAAAACTATGCTCACAGTCACATTTAATTTCACACTTTACAATTCACAAACCACACGTTTCCTTTACAGACACACCTTTTATATTTTACCAAACTAACCATCTCTCCTTCCTTTCCTTTTCAATAAAGCTCATAGTCAGAGATGGTTCAGGTGACTCTGAACCATCTCTTAGTTATGCTGCTATAGATTCAGACTGTTGGGGAACCTCCCTTGACACACTGAGCTCCTCTCCTTTTCTCTTCATCTACTTATTCACCACTTTTGCATGTTATTAACATTGAATCTCTCCTTTTCCACCTTGGAACTGTATGTTCCCACAGTGCAGTTACTGTCCCATCCTAACTGCCCAGTATTTTGTTACCGCGTTGTGACCTGTTGTTCTTTTTTCTCTTTCTTTCCACTCACCAAACTGGTTGAGGCAGATAGCCACCCACCCTGAGCCTGGTTCTGCTGGAGGTTTTTCTAGTGCTGTTGGGTTTTCTATATAATTCCATATAATTGTTAAACTCTCTGAAGTGTTAAACTTTACACTGTGAAGTCCCTTAAGCAGATTTCTGTTGTGAATTGGCACTATATAAATTTACATTTACATTTAGTCACTCTGTTTTCCAATTTACAGTTGAGGCACAAGACAAACTAAAATCTAGGTCAAGGAGAGAAACACTGAAGCAAAGCGTATCAGAGGAAGTGTGTCCGTTTCATGAGATGTAGGTTCAAACATTTCTTTATTTCTTTTTTTAAAATCTAAGTGCATTTTTACTAGTGTAATTAAGCGCATAGAAAGTTGCAGGAAAGTGCTGTTTTCAGCAGTTTCTTGAAAATTGGGAGTGAGGCTGCTGACTGTGCAGAGTTTGGTAGCTCATTCCACCATCGTGGGACCACAGAGCTAAAAAGCTTAGTTTGGGTTTTTCTGTGTGTTAATGGGACCACCACAGTGCAGTGGGTTGGAGGGACTGTAGACCTGAATGAGGCTGTTGAGGTAGACAGGTGCAGTTGTGTTGACCACTCTGAAGGCAAGAGTCAGGAAGCCAGTGTAGAGTTCTGAGGAGTGGCGTGACGTGTGTCCTAAATTAACTTAAAAAAAAAAGGTACTAAAACTAAAATCCAGCTTCACAAAAACACAGCTGCACCAAGCCAGTCATCTAAAAACTCACTGCAATCACAAATACGTTTTTGTGGTGAACGAAATCCCAACTAAATTATGTTTTCTGTCAACATTTTTATGTAAATAATGAATGATAAGCAAATACTCTGATACTTACTACAACAATATTCATCAGTTTATCCTGATATATGATTCCAGCTTTATTAATGTGTTTTATGGTTGGTTTGGGTTTGGAGCACTGTGTTAGGGAAACAGTCACAACAGTCACTTCACACATAAAGTCTGTGTTTAAAATGTAATTCAAACACAAACATGATCTGCCTCTAACTCTAACCAAAGTACTGTTCATGCCCAAACCTAAGCGCTCACAGAACTGTGAGTCTCCAAAACCTTCAGTCTGACTGTCATTAACCCTGCTGCATCGCTCTTCTTCTCTCTGAGCTGCAGGCAAAGTCAGCCAATAAAGAAGCAGGACAATTAGACGCGTAATGAACACTGCCGAGAGGAGGAATTAAAATTTAAATTGAGCCAGGTGTGCCGCTGAATAAGAGAAACAGAGCATGTAATGGTCACCGGGTTTATGAAAACAGACAGACGAACGAAAGGAAACTACTTCATAGTCAGGTTTCTCTTCATCAGTGGATACAAAGAGATTAAAACTTGAAATCAAAACACTCTTACATCTCTCCACATTCAGTTAAATCTGCCGTCTAATCAAACATCTGTTCAGTTCTGAAGGTCGACTGAAGATAAAAGTATTTTACTGTAAAAGCCCTGCCTTATACAGTAACTCTGCGTCGCTCTCTGATGACCTTATTTTCTCTAAACTATGATTCAGAGGCCTTCAGTTAAGCGGCCTTTTGATCTAAATGAAGTTATTAATCAGCACCAGAGGAGAGGAAACGCTAATGACCTCTATAATGAGAGGGCCAGAATCAGCGCACTGCTTCTCCTCCTCACCTCCTGCTGTGCTCGCTTCCCTTCAGCATCTGTCCCTTTACCTCCTGCTCTCATTTTACTCCTTTGCCCTGATTTCTTTTCTGCTTGTCCCTTTCTCTTCTTATCCATTGGAAAATGAAAGATGTACATTTTACACATTGTATTTGGAAATCGGTTGCATTCAACCTCACTCTCACTGCACATTTACTTTAGCTAAAGTCTCAACATTTCAGGCTTCTTTCATTTTTTATGACTTTGTTATTACCAGGAAGCTGCAGAATAATTCCACAGAAATGAAAAACACAAGCGGATGAAACACAATGAAGAAGAAAGAGTTGTCAGCACAAAGTGAGCTTCTTCTGTATCTGCGACGATGAAAACGCAACACCACACGACAAACACACACTCAACTCTCCATCTGCAGCTCCAATCAGACTAATCCTCCTGCTGGAGACTTCGTCTCGAATGTTTCTCATCTGTTTGGCAGCGTGCAAGAGAATCCGTTTGAAGCCGACCTCGTCCTTTAGCTGATTCAATCTTTCGTGTCTGCCACTTTGAGACGTTTTGCTTTTCCAAACACAGTCAACACTAACGCTGCACCAGCACTAAACTCATCATTAAGAATTCAAGCAGAGCGCAGACCCAGCTCAGTCTTACAGATGTACAAATACAATCCTGCAGACACGGTGGATATTTGAGTATCGTGTGATAACGCTGTGGTCTGTTTGCCTCTGTTACTCCTGTTTTCATCGTCCTGTTAATCCATTTATATACAATTAGATCTGGAAGTATTTGGGCAGCAACAGACTTTTTATGATTTTGCCTTTATACACCACCACAATGGATTTGAAATAAAACAAATACATTGTGATTAAAGAGTAGACTTTCAGCTTTTTTTAAAGAGGTTTCACAAAAATATGGCTTGTACAGTTTAGGAATTAAAAGCATTTTAAACAGAGTACCTCCATTTTTTAGGGGCCCAATAGTATTTAAGCAAAGTGACATAATTTTAAATTTAACCATTTAATATTTGGAAGAAAATCCTCTCCAGTCAATGACTGTCTGAAGTCTGGAGCCTGGAGTTGCTGTTTGCTTGTGGGTTTCTTGGATATTGAAGGATTTAACAATTCTTGAGTTACTTTCATAGTATGTTTAGGGTCATTATCCATCACTGTGCACTGTGAAGAGAGTATAGTCCTACTCTCTGCGATCATCCACATGGTCTTCCAAGCCTTTTAATATTGTTGAGCTCACCAGGGCTTTTTCTCTTAAAGAATGTACCAAACTTTGATGTTATTTTTTCACCGTAATGGTGCCTCATTCACTTGCATCGAGATCTCCTTGGATTTCATATTAACTCCAGTCAAACAGCTGCCAAATGTTAACTAAATACTTGACATCTACTCCAAACATTTTATCTGCTTCATTTGTCTTGAAGTAATGAGGGAATGATATGCACTTGGTGAGTTAACTTCTTGTCAGTCAATTACCCAAATACTACTGAGTACTTAAAAACACTGTAAATCCTAAAAGATAAATACCTTATCTTGTGAAACCCCTTAAGATGAAGCTGAAAGTCTTCAATCACATCTTGATAGTTTTATTTCAGATCCATTGGTGGGTGCATAAGGCAAAATTATAAAAAGTGATGGTGGTCCATGATGGTGTAACTCAAATTGTTTGCAGATACTGAAGGAGGGACACTAACGCTGATGAGAATCAGGTTTATTGTTGACACTATTTCTGAATGAAATTAAATTTACTGGAAATAAATGTGATTTAATACTAAATATAGTAAAACAAGGGTCATAATTGTTTCAGTTTTTATTTATTCAGTGCTCATAATTATAAACATACATTATATTTTTGTTTATTTATTATTAAAGAATTCTGATTTTACTGTCTGTAATTACTGTAGCACCAATTTAGTTCTTTCCAGGAAACATCCCATAATTTTATGGTTAAATATCAGCTCTTCTTTAGAAAGTTATTTAAATAATGGAACCTGTAAAAAACATGCTGTCATCAGGTGCACTTATGCTAACATGAACACTAATTGATTAATGTACAAATCTACTGTATGACTCAGTCTGACGTTTTTTACCTTGTGTAAAATTAATACAATCCTGATGAAACATCTCAGGATTTTACCCAAAAGTAACTGGTGAGAGATTCTGAATCAGGTCTCCAGTAGCAACTTTGGTCAGATAGACAAATGCTGCTGAGAGCGATTTAGTGCATCACTCCTCACTAGTCTGCCTTGAGTCCGGCAGCTGGGTGTCTCAGATTTAGGCCAAATTCACAGCACACACTAAGGATAAAAGTAGCTCCTTACTATCTGAGCTGGGAGACATTCACACATAAGTCAGAACTTTAAGAATGAAAGTTCTTGGTCTAAAGGTGAGTGTGTACACTCTGCAGCTTTCGTCATGGCTCAAAAATTGTGTTTTAATGCAAAAAGAGCATTAAAGCTGTATCAGCTGAATGTAGTGGCCTTTCAGCCTCTCTGCTCTCTAAAGTTCAGCATCGACCATTGAAAATCCCATAGTGCTCAACCACTAGTGAACATGTTTGAGGTCCTACACGGATGGCATCACACATTTAACTGAAATCTAAGTCACATGTTTAATAAAAACATAAAAAAAACAAAACATAATTTCTGTGTCAATTCAGTTTCCTCAAAATCTGCTTGATTGTCAGACAGCTTCTATTTAAGTGATTATTTGATTCATGGGGTCAGGCAGTAATCAGGCCTGGGTGTGGCAAGTGAAATCATTTTCTAAAAAGTGTGGTTAATAACAGTTCATTCACAATTTAGCAAGGGAGGCATTTCCTTTTTTTATATAAAAATTTGTTTAATGATCTGAAACATTTAAGTGTGACAAATACGCAAAAACAAAACAAATTCATTTCCAACAAATGTAAAACAGAATGCTAAATGAGAAACATTACTCCAGATTAAATTATTAATGGGTTCTGAAAGTGCACACAGTTCAGTTATTTAAGACATTGTATTATAATAATAAGATAAAGATTTTCCTCTGGCTTGCTTTAGGCAGAAATCAGCTCTCAGTGACATTAACATCTCCAGAGCTACACGAATGCACTGAATACAGATTCAAAACTCAAAATATTTTCTTATTATCCACAGCTGCAGTGACACAGAGCTCATGTGAATGCTAAGTGGTTCTCTGAAGAATCCAGCTTGTGTTTAATAAGAGTCACTGTTCAGACACTGAAGCTGGAGTTTAGCCAAGGACGCCCGTCCACCTGACAGTTAGAAGTCCAAATCCCACCGGACAGAAACACTTGTTGTTGTTGTTGTTGTTGTTGTTGTGATGAAATGACCTTGGACTTGTTGTGCTGGAAGAATTAGAAACTAAGCTTATGAGGACTTTTGTTTATCGTCATCATTCAGCTGCAGCAGATAAAAAGTCCTCAGAGAGTCGGACACCACATGTCCAAAGCTGTTGTTTATTATTAAACTGTTTTGTGCACAGATGCCTCATTAGTTGCATGATTTTCTCTAATTATAGTTATCAGGTTAATAAGTAAAGAGCGTCAGGTGTCTGTGCAGCAGCTGTGTTATAATCCTAATCTTTTTAAGACCTCGTCTTGTTCATACTAACGAGCAAACAGGAAAACATGATCCTTCAAAATTGAGCTTGTGGGACTCTTACAATAGATTTCTAGTTTAGAAATGATACTGCACAGGTAAGTACAGTAAATGTTTTCACTACAGTGCTCATAAGCATTGCAAATCTTGTATATTTCTTTATAAGTGAAGTTACAGAATAAAAGCTTTGCATCTGGGAGGACTAATTCTAATCCTTAGTCTGAGTGGCTTAGAGTCGTCAAACAGCTCTGTCCTCCACACAACGCCTGAGCAAACAGAAAGGAATCCATTTACCGAGCAGGATTTCCTTTAAACCCATTGATTAAAGCACGCGGGATTAAAAATGCCTGAAAGCACAAGGAGCTGAAGAGGACACTGCGAAGACGCTTTGGCCCTGCGAATTCCCACATAGGAATGACATATTTCAATAATTACACTAAACTAATTCAATGCAGTAAATAGATAAGTTGGAAGATAAAGTCAGAGGGAAAGATCTGTGGAATCTGTCTCACACACACATGAACAAAGTTTTACAATCCAATAATCCTTTACCATAGTTTTTTATTATTACAGTAACTTATCTGATATAAATATTTTTTTTTTCTAACATTTCATAGATTTGAACACGGAGCATTCCCATGAAAGTCCAGTATTCGCCTCAGAGCTGGTGTCAGACCCTGCTGCCAAAATCTGCTGGGCTCCATGACAAGCAACATCATTCTCTGCCCCTGAAATACCAAATTTAAATATACACCTTTAAAACAATCTGAAGTAAAGAGTAGATCTGTGTTGTAGCCACATCTTTTCATGCACACAACACAACTCTCCACAATATGTTAACTTCTGTTAAGTGTTTCTACAACTTCCTGCACAGCACTTCCTCTTGTCCACTGTCCAGATGAGTCACAGTTCATCTTAAATAAGCCTAATTACTGATGAGACCAACTGTGAAAATCCTCTACGCAAATGTTTACTGACGGAACCTGTTTACGTTTACGACGTTCTCCCCGAATAACCAACTTCTTTTTTTGAACGTCTAGTTTTTGCTTCCATTTAACAACGCGGGGCAGAAAGTTTAAGTCACCGGAGAGCAAGCTGTCACGGAAGTTTCTAAAGGAGTCGCAATCAACAGAAAGACACACAAAATTCCTGTGAAGATAAACGAGTGGAGCGTCCCTTCCACTCTCAGTGGGTTTATCTCCACTGGGAACATCTTTACTCAGAGCCCGTGCACTCTGGGTAGTGTGAGCTGCAGATAACCGTGTCCAGTGGGCAGTGTGTACATATGATGACAGTGAGGTGTTGATATCTGTCTCTGTCCGTCTGCTTGTGTCTTCGCTTCACATGCTGTGTCACCTTGTTAGTGCAGAGACAACGAGGAAAAACTACTGCTCCTTTTTTCGAGCCAAAACTTTCTGTCTGACGGCCTCCTGATAGAATCCAGTGGAGACCGGACTCCTCCAAAGGTTTATCTGCAGCAAACAGCAGCACAATTATGCAACAATCTACAATGGGGAGGTATTACTGGAAACGGCTTTTGGAGATTTACATAACTCAGAGTGACTGTGTGTCTGTGTGTCAGTATCTCTGCTTTTTTTCCCCCATTTTCTCATTCACTTCTGCAGCCTCGCAGCATTATTCTCAGCTCCACAGTTAAGCCAGTTAACTTGGATTCTCTCACTTTAATTCACACTCCTGTGATTCCAGGACTCTCGCGTTGCTCCCTGGCAGGTTCCAGTTAAACACTGATTAGTGATGAAAACATGGAGAAAACACTGTCCTTTGCTTCCAAAACAGCTCAACAAAACAAACATCTCCAGTTTTCTGCCAACAGGCCTCCTCCATCTTCACATGCAACAAATAAACAACTTCTCTGTCATCTGCCAACTAAATATAGCAAGAAATATGAAATACCAGCCAAATTATTCAGTCTTGCCTGGGAAAACATTTTCTTTATTCTGAAATTAATATTCAAATAGTCTTTAAGCACAAAATGCAAATACAAACTCATATTAAGATTTTTAAAGGTATATAATTTCCTACTCTTGTCTGACAGAGGTCAACATGAGGTTGGAGCTACATTCTGGTTGTATTTAGGCATCAGATAAAACATCTGGGTTCTACTTTCAGCTGGAGGAGGCCAATGTGATGTTGGAGCTCTATTCTAGAGGTTCTCCACAACTTTTGTTTTCCAAACCTTTTATGAATGTGCATGACCATGCCAGAGGAGGTACATGGCATCTCATTTTTAGCTGGAGGAAGCTAATAGGAGGTTGTAGGTCAGTTCTGATATGACCCACTCATCTGCTCTACAACCTTTGTTTTATAACCTTACGAAAAATAAATATATTCAAGTATACTATTAGTTTAACGTCTTCTAAACTAAATATGAGCAAGTATACTTTCAGTATACTTTTTATGTACCTGTCAGATGTAAACTGAAAGTAAACGTATACTTAAGTATACTTGTACTTCTGCTGTACTTTTAGTATGCATGCAAGTATACTATTTTAATACTTCTTGGGACTAAATTGGCCCACTTTTTAGTTTATAAAACTATACCTGAAATATACCACAAATAAGCTTTTATATATATTGTTAGTTTACTTTCTAGTACTTTCTAGTTTATTTTTTAGTATACATTCTAGATGATCAAAATATTTGTTCTCCTTCTCAGGTGATTAAAGTGCACTTCTAAATGATTGTCAATAGTTTCCATGAAGTAAGACTTCCTATGTGTTGATGAACACAGCAGTGTCAGTCATCACAGTCTGTAGGTGTACAGAGTTACTGAGAGTCAGCTCCTACTGACTGTTCACCCTTCTTACTAATGGTTCTAAGTTTATAACTTAACTATTAACTCGACCATATTTAGTCTGTTTAAAAGGTAAAACACCATATCACACAAACAAATTATACAAACAATTAATATTGTAAACTCTAATTGTTTGTTTATAAAGTTAAACTTCTGAAATACATGCTGGGTATTTCTATTTACTTGTCAGTTTACTTAAGTATAACTACTAGTATACTCTAAGTATACTTAGACTTTCTATTTACTTGTCAGTTTAAAGCATCCATCCATCCATTTTCTGAACCGCTTAGTCCCCGTAGGGGTCACAGGTGTGCTGGAGCCTATCCCAGCTGTCATATGGGCGAGAGGCGGGGTACACCCTGGACAGGTCGCCAGTCTATCGCAGGGCCACATATAGACAAACAACCATTCACACTCTCACTCACACCTACGGGCAATTTAGAGTCCCCAGTTAACCTGACTGTATGTCTTTGGACTGTGGGAGGAAGCCAGAGTGCCTGGAGAGAACCCACGCAAACACAGGGAGAACATGCAAACTCCACACAGAAAGACCCTGGCGGATCCCAGGAATCGAACCCAGAATCAAACTCAAGACCTAAGACACCTGCACCACCGTGGCGCCCCAGTTTAAAGCAAGTATACTTAAATACTACTTTGGAATCTATAAGCCACAGACACACACAAAAACAGACAATATATATTATATTATATATATATATGGCACATTTAGCCTGACTGACAGCCTGTCCAGGATGCCCAACTCATGTCCAATGAAAGCTGGGATCAGCTCCAGAACTCCCACAACCCTTAAGACAAAAAGTGGAGTTATTTTTATAGTTAGAGAATGTTCCTACACCAAAAGTTTTGAGATTCTGGTAGTCACTGAGCTGGACTAAAGACAAATAGAAACTTCTTTACCCCCGAGGCTTACACTGACAGAGGGTGCAGCTACTGTGTTAATGACCCCTGATATCAAAGCATGAAATGTTTCCCAGTGAAACTTGTGGACAGCAAATGAGACAGAGACATGACATGACAACGCAGCTCCGAGTCGAGAAGGTGGACAAACCTGAGCGAACGTGTAAAATCACAACACGCAGTTCCTTCTGCTGTTGTTCCACAGGCTCCTGGTGGATCAGGAAGCTCACTGTTCCAACCAAGCGTGCTGTGTCAGCAGATGCTGCAGGATTAATTGAATATTTCCAGATGACGTTAACTGCTCCTAGTGTCTTAACAAACAAAAGCAAAACAAAACAAGTAGTCAGCCTTGAAGCCTCGAGTTCAGAGGGACGTGTTTTTCCTAATTTTATTTTATGCAGTGAATAAATTTTGTGCAGAAAGTGTAGCGACAAATCCCTGAGCCGATTCTTGACACTTTATGCTAATCTGCTCTATTATTTGCCCTTGATGGAGACAGCTGCACCCACAGGCATGTTGGAGAAACAGTTTTTGGATTAATGCCTGCCACTCTCACACACAGCTGGTGTTGATGTGACTCTGTGACACTGTGACTTTCACTCACCACGGCCAGTAGACATTATGAAATTTGTCATCCGAAACAGAACGGTGTCTGTTAGAAAGACTAACATAACTGATCTGTTGGAGTTTAAATGTAGCAGGAGTTAACTTGTGTTTTTATTCTTTGACTCCGTGTTTCTAATGTCATTTATTTGAAGGATAACACTGCACGAGTCCAGTCCATCGATGTGGACACAGCCCTGGTCACCTAGTGAAAAAAAAGTGCATTCATTTCAACTTTTGCTGTCACATGACATAGGGCCTGGTTCAATAAAGGGTGCATGTACTAAATAACAACACAAAACACTGCACAAACTGATCCACTAAGTCGCACTGTGAACCTTTGCCTTCATAAACTTAAATTCAGACACAATCTCAGTCATCATAATAGCTTTGAAAGGCAGGTGCAAACTGCCTGTGCACGGATGAAGTAAGATATGAGAAGAAATTAAAGAATGCATGTTTACGATTGAATTATCAAGAAAAAACACAAACATATCTAATGGTCACTTTCTGAAGTTATTGGCACAGGTCGTGCATTTGAACCTTTATTACTTACAGCACATCATCCTGCCTCTACTTTTAGCACATCCAGAGCAAAATGCCAGAATTCAATCTTCACTCTGACAAACGCACTTCTGGGCCGTAGAGACACGATGCTGCACAAAATAGAGTCCAGTTTGGCTCAGCTAATGGCTGAGAAGTACTTAAACCAACAACCTGCACAACTGAGTGGAAGAACACAGTTTTTTGGAGGTCAAACCTGAATCTCATATAAAAGTATGTGTGAGTGCACATTATGCCCTCGATATGATTTGCTGAACTAACAAAACAATTAGAAAAATGTTCAAGCAACTTGTGTTACAATTGTACAGTATATCTACTTGCAATCGTTATGATGGACTGTGACATGGCTCCCAGGGTTTTGTGAGTATGCAAACTGCTGTGCAGCTTTTTTAGCATCCGATAAGAAGTAAAAAACAATAACCTCACTTCATTAATCAGACTTATTGGGTAGTAAGCTATCGTCCTACCATCACAGTCCCAGAGGTGATCGCTCTGAATCCCACTGAAGAGGTGACAGAAAGAGGTGAGAGTCATTGTGTTTACTTACACTTGCACTTACAGTAAGTACACAGGTTAGAAATCAGAAATGTAGAAATGTTAGACATCAGTAATGCAGATAATCAGGGTTAAGAGTTTACATGCACAGAATCCTGACTAGTGAATTTAGCACCAGCGAAGCTGCACAAAGTGTCCGAATTGATTTATTTAGACATTTGCAGGCCATTTTGTGCTATGGTACTTTCAGTCTTAGTTGAATATTCTCTGTCTTCTAGCAACTCCAGTGCTTTCTGCAGCCCTTTGCCCTGCACATGTGATTAGAAGCCTGGTTAAGCATAAACATGGCAGAGAAATCTACTTTCTCCAGCAGAAATCTACCAGGTTTGTGTAATCCCCTACCCAGATTATGGAAACCAGGTTTCCTGTTTACATCACAGAAATTGGTTTGCTTAAGAAAACCATCTTTAACCTGGCAGGTGAGTGACACTGATACACCCCTGGAGGTTGCCCAGAGTCAGCTAGAGCAGCAGAGGGTTCAAAGGTCAGGGTCAAACAGCAATGTTTCAGTTCACTGCTCAGAATAATCCAGGTAGTCTGTGATTCAAAGATGTGCTTAGTATTGCATGCTACCTTTGTGGACATCCTAATATTAAAAAAAAATAAAAATAAAAAACTTTAGCTTTATGGGTCTGTAATTAATTCTAAGGTCCTCACAGAATAACATGAAAATCTGATCAGGGCAGCATTTAAATAAGAAAACCTTCCTCAGAGAACTAAACCTTTTCCAGTTTGTGGCCTTCAGATCATCCATCAACGCGTGAAGCAGGCGTCACTTTACCCTAAAGAGTGGATCTCTAATTTTGGAGTGATTTAGTGCCAAATGAGTCAGGCCATCTGCTCAGCGATGCTTAGCTTCAAATGGATTAGAAAATGACTGATGATTAAGTAGAGTTAAACGTCCATAGAGAGGTGTGAGTTTAGTTTGGGCGTGACCAAACACGATAAAGGAGAAGCCGTAGCTGTATGGAACTCTGTGTATTCTTAAGTTGGTATATTACACCAACTTCTCTAAAAGCTCATAAGTTGCAAATTATGAAATTATATATATATAAATATATAATAATTATTGTAAGCTAATCTGTTATCGCTGCTTCATTCTACAGAAAACATGTTGACAATGTTATCACAGCCTAAACCACTGAAGGACAGTTTCAATGTGGAAAAGCCACTGAAAACATCAAAAGATATTATTTTGCTCAATTTTTCTGCTCAAGGAGGGAAGATTCAAGCAGAAAATCTGGGCAGGGAGGAGTGAAATATTTTTTGACAGGAAGAGTTTTCAGTTTGCTCTGACAGATAAGAAGTGACTACAGTCGTGTATAAGATAAAAAATTGAGTATCAATACTGAGCAGCTGTATCTTGGTGCTCAGCTGTTTTTTTCTGCCAGTAGCATCTGGATTACTCTGTCATGCTGAGGGAGTCATACTGAAACCGTTAGCTGCCTGGAGTTCTTGATCTTTATATAGATCACTGTCCCAACCTGCAGCAACCACTGAAGCCCAGTCATGTGGAGACAAAAGCCAAGAAATACAATATCTAAGGTTGCTTTGGTTGTTGAGCAACAAATCTTTCAAGTTCTAACAATATTAATTAAAATTTGTAGTTGAATCAGCTTGAAAATGTCACATTTAGTTATTTATGTTAATTAAAAAATATTAGCCGATTGCACAAAATGAGAATTTACAGTGTATGAACTGTGCTTTTGTTCTCGGACACATTTGACCAACGAACAGAGAGGACGTTCTCACATCAAGGGATTCAGACCAGAGCAAACACACTAAGGTGTGAAAAGGCAGCCTTGATCCCAAGTGAAGCTCCAGAGCCAAAAAAAAAGCTGCTCAAAACATGATAAAAAATTTTAAGAGAATATTAAGCTGTTGACAGGACACTTCTGCCTTTTGCTAAACCCTAGAAAAAAGTGCTCTCATACTAAGAGGACTAGCTGTAATACCTTCAAGGAACATTCAGTACAGAAAGGCTACAGAGTGGGAAGTGCTTATAAAGTCTCTTTGTCTCTCGCTCTCTGGTTTCCGTTCACTGGAGTGAACTACACACTCAGCCCACCTGGCTGTTAGCATTCAGCCTGGGTTAAGAGCAGAGAGGTGTACCAGCGCTGGCAACACAAACGACTACAGGGAAGTTCATCATCATGCAGAGCCACTATAGGAGCCAGAGAGGAACCCTGACGGCCTCTCAGTGAGAGTGTTTGGGTTTGAAATGCAAAGGAGAATGTGATTACCATGCAGAAGTAGTAGCAACACACACAGGAGGTCTTGTCTGTGTATTTACATGTGCGTAGCCGAGGAGAGATTTCCTCTAAGGCTGTCACGTACAAAGATATAAGAGAAAGTTTGTATGTGTGTGTCCTGACCTGTCAGCGAGCACCGTTAAACACGTCTCTGCATCCTCTGATGTCAGCCGTTACTCAGTGATGAGACTGAAAATAATGTGGACATATCGTGTTAATTGGTGTGGCGGGCATTCAGACATCTTATTAACACTAACTTTAATCAAACTGCCTGTGGAGGTACAATAAACCTAGAGCAGCAGGTCTAAAACCCAATCTTTAGGCTTTAAGGTCAAATTCCTGTTGTCCTGAGAGAGCTCAGCCTGTGTTTATCACTTCTCCTGCAGCCACTGACTGAGCAGATATTAGCTAAGTCTTATCAGCAGGAGCCACAAAGGGCTGAGGGTGAAGTGGAGCAGACGCTGAGGGTGGAGGACGGCAGCAGCACCGTCTGTGTAATCCCAGTGTTCACGGGAGAATCTCCTAATTCTGTGACGTACAAGTTGATTGTAATTCCAAGGCCGTACTGCGAGGACAGTGTTGACTAAGGACTGTAAACTTTACTTTACTCATATTTACATGAACTCTTCTAAAGCTGTTGTCATTGGTTTGTTACTGAATCATTTCTCACAATAATTTTTTTTTGTACTGTTGAAAAGGATAAAATGCCAGAATGACATGGGAGATTCTTAAAATGTTTATTTTTAAACAAAGGTCAGATGTAATCACAGGACTGGGAGCTCCAGAACCAGAGCCAATAGAGTAAAGGCGATGAGCTACAAGCAGGTGGTTGTAAGCAGGAGGTATAAATGGGAGATATGGATTATTATAAGATCAGGTGACAGGTGAGTATGTTGGTTCTTAGGTACTCACAGATGGAGGGTGTGGTGAGAGCTTCTTCTTGGTGACGTCAGACGTCTTCGTAAAAAGAAGTGGGCAAAGGTCAGAGGTGTATTTGGTTGTCCCTCCAGGAGCACATCCAAGATGGCGGCCACCATGTGGTTTCACCATGTGCTCTCTAATACAGGAGATATACGAGGTTCTGGCACGAAACACCAAGTCGCACACATGATAAACAGATAAGAAGATTAGGAAAAGGTGAGTAATCAGGAGGGTAGAGAACGAGACAGGGTGAATCCAGGCAAACAGATCAAAAGGGAGGAGAAGGCAAGAATCACAAAACAAGTCACAAAATGGGGTCGAGGTCCAAAACGATTTGTCAGAATACATTTAGTCTAAATATCCACAATCCTAAAACAGGTCCAAAGTCCATCCAAAACAGTTACAGTTAAACAACAAAGAGACTCACAGTTTTCAGATGAGGAGGGGTGCAGGTCAGGCGGGGTTGGCACCGCGTATTCAGTCCAAGGAAGTGCTGGATGGTTGTTCTCTGAATAGACTGCAGACTATCTGGCGGGGGTCAAAGACTAACAGACCTGCTTATAAAGGCAAGGGGACAGGTGAGCAATATCAAAATAATTGGTCAATCAATGGTTTAGAGAGGGAGAGAAGAGGAAGAAGACCAAATAAGGAAAGAGGGACATATGTACAGTGGAATTGTAATAAACTAATAAGGCCAGAACAGAAATTAAAAGTAGACGTTACATCATGTTTTTAGCTGCCAGTTGAGCAAAACATTGGTCTTTGCAAATATTTTGACCATTTTATTGACATTTAAATAATTTAACTAATGAATAACGGAAATAATTGTTTTTTGATGATGTTTTAATGATTGTTTTAGTCCATTTTGTTAACAGTTAATATCCAAAAATCATAAATGTGCCTCGAACAGCTGCACAAACTCCACAAATAGAGAAACTAATACTGAGGATGCTGTGCTCCACAATGTAGCTTTGTGCTGCAGAGGAAAGTGAAAATTAGTGTGAATGTTAAAAATAATTTGGGAACAGTGGCAGGTGATTGTTTATGATGGAAGATGTGTCACTCTGTTCACTGCTGTACGACTACAAATGAGCTGCTTCTGTAGTTCCAGAAGCAAAGTGACACGTCTTCACTTCTGAGGAAGTGTTAATATCTCAGTTACATTTTAATATTTATCAATATTTTAAGTCTAAATCTTTTAACCATTCAGTGTTTGGATCATTTAAAATTTTAAATCACTGTAATGCAGGATGCAGCTGTTTTCAGTGTCAGACTCATCTTTGGTTTAATGTCTGATCAGACTTGGTTTTAGCAGATACTGAAATTAAAAGAAAAGAATGGGAGAAATCTTGATCAGACATCTGTACGTACATCATACTTAACCTAAAACCTTCATGAAGTCTGAATGTGTCCAGAAATGCTTGTGCAGTGACATGTCATAGTTTGACTAAAGTGTAGAACACACCCCATACTGCACTGCACATTTAAAGGATTAATGAATGTGACTTTATTTAGGTTAAAGTCATTAGAAAATTCAGTTTAATTGGTCATTTTGTCTTCAGTGTGTGACTACCTGAGGATCAGCCACCGATCTTACCTCTCAGCAATAACTGGAGCAGTTTAAAGTAGGACAGTGTTAAAGAAAGAGCATGCAAGCTCAGCAAATCTCCTTTCCAGGACAAATGATGCTGCTGTGGCATCTGTGGGAGACTGGTAGTAGAAAACTACTGCGAACCCAGAAGAACCTTAAGGCTCTGCCACAGCACACCTAGATGACCCTCAAACCTTTAGGGACAATATTCTGTGGACTAATGAGTCTAAAGTTAAAGACAGAGTTTCTGTAACATCTGGTGTAAACCAAAGACAGAACTCCAAAAATATGTAGAGTCAAGCATGGAGGTGGCAGTGTGATGTTGTGGAGATGCTTTGCTGCTTCAGAGCTTTGACACAATTGAGGGGAACATGAATGAATCTCTCTTCCAGAGAATCCTGAAGCAGTTCTGAAGCACAACTGGCTTACGCAACAAGACAATGATCCCAAGCATCAGACGGAGCCGACCTCTGAGTGGCTCAAAGGGAATAGAATGAAAACCTTGGATTGGCCCGGTACAACTCTGGACCTTTAGGTTGTTGTTCTGAAGGCCTTCAGCCCAAAGGTAAGACGACGACACAAACAGCTAAATGTTACCAGCTATGTGTTGAGCACTACAGGTGGATTAAGGTCTTATAGACTCTAGAGGATCCACTCTGCGTCGTGTCCTAGTCTCCAGCAGTCCTAACCTGTTAGGACAGTCACGGATATGCATATCAATATTATTAATTATACAGGAAAAAAAATCTTAAAATCTTTCCTGGTGCATATTTTCTTCAAAATATTTGTCACAATTTGCACAATCTGTAAATTGAACCTTTATAAAAATTATACCTAGCACTACTAGTAAACATCAGTGAGTATTTCTGTTCACTGTGGTTCAGTAAACGATGTGCTGTGGCTTCAGAAAATATTCAAACCTCTTCACTTTTCAGCACATTTATTAAGTGTTAATCTAAAACACAATCAAGTGTGGGATGATGAAGGCCAATCACAAAACACTGGGGTTTAAAACACTGAAAACGAACTAATTTGGACCAGTGCTAAGGGTTTAAGTGAAGTCCCACCTTCTGATGTTTCCGTTGTGTGATTTAAATTGTTTATTTAGCTGTAGAATAAAGATGTTTCTTAAATCCATAAATAAACACTTTTAGGTTTTCTCTAAAATTCAAAATCATAAAATTTGTTCATTCATAATGTTCACTGAATATGTTATTATTTCACTAACTAATAAACCCATATGATACTATAGTACAGTATATATAATATTCCAGTAATAACTATCAGTCATTGTATAGTCTTTTCCAATTTTCCCAAACATGGATGCCACAGCAAAAGTTTCTGAATACTTTGAAACAAGTTTAAAACATGTTTTTGTCATTATAAGCTACAGTACTTCCTGGTAGGAAAAATGGCTTGTTATTAATTTAAAATGTGAATGCAATCACAGAGTTTTCACGTCTGACGTTACAGCTTTTATGATGTAATTTCCCCTCAGGCCTGCTGCCATGTGGTGGTTTTCTAAAACTCATAAATTATAAAACTAATCAGGATGTTCTGTTGTGGAAATCATAACTATTTCTTTTTGTGTGCATCGCATGCGGCAGAATAGTCGGGCACGAGGCCAGAAAAGTCTACATGTTGGCAATTTCTCAGAAATAGAAGGTTTTATTTCCACAGCAGAATAACAAAAAACCTTTGCCCTGTGCTGAATGCTTCACATTTGGCTTCTTACATCTAGAAATCTTTGATAAAAAGAATCCATTACTGAGATTTAACCCAGACCAGATGCCAGGGATCTCATCAAAACCCATCAACCACAATACTGCTGCTTATTCAAGCATCTGCATTGCAAACTGTGACTTTGTGATTTGCCTTTAATGTGATTTTTCACCTGTAAATTTTTGTGGCATAGCAATGCATTTTGCTCCCTTTAACATGTATTTTTGTTTTAAATATCACTTTGTCCCGTATTTGTTTTAGTAGGATTTGATTTATATATTGTATATTTACAAAGCACATTGTAACGCACATTATTTTACTATTTATACTTCCAATACTGTGTAGAAAAAGTCTAACTTGATAAATGTTTATTTTTTAATACAGTAGAAAAATAGGCTCAATTCATATTCTGCCTCAGAGGAAACATACAGATCATGATGGGCTGGTAAAAAGAAAGAAAAAGAAAAATAACAGACATATACAACCTATAACTAACAGTCACTTAATTCAACATTTCCTGGAGGAATCGGATTAACCCAAGTTATTGTTTTGTATCAGTTATTCTAATACATGGCCCATGAAATACATAATACCAACCGCTGGTCCGTGTATTATTCTTCAACCCATTATTTATGAAGCTAAAGCTACAAAATGATACAGAAGAGCTACATCACAGCTGTGCTTCAGTCATTCAGAGAATAAACGTCACTATATTGCCAAAAGTTTTGGAACACCCCATCGAAATCATTGAATTCAGTGCAGAAAGCAAAGTCCATAAAGACATGGATGAGTGAGTTTGATGTGGAGAAACTTGACTGTCCTGCACAGAGTCCTGACCACCACCTGATAAAACACCTTTGGGATCAATTAGAGTGGAGACTGTGAACCAGGCCTTCTCATCCAAAATCACTGCCTGACCTCTGAAATGCACTTCTGTAGGAATGGTCAAAAATTCCCATCAACACACTCCTATACCTTGTGGAATCCAGTATTGAATCAAGTATTGAAGCTGTTACAGCTGCAAAAGACCAACTCCAGCCTAAACCCTGCTGATTAAGAATGGGATGTCATTCACGCACATGTAAAGGCAGATGTACCAAAACCTTTGGCAGTATAGTGTATATGTGGGATGTTGTTGCTTTTTTGGGCCTGGTCCTTTTGTTCCAGTAATGAAGTTTCTTATCTTGTTCCGTGGGAGATCTCTTTATTTCCTTGAATTAAGTGTAATTCATGTGTGTAAAATACTAATATATCATGTTGATTCTGTTCAACTGCTGTTCTCAGGATGATATTATTACACTAGGTTGATTATTACAGGATGTTCTTTTAGTTTAGCTTTAATGAAGAGGAATCACTCCATCTAATAGAACATTTGATCTTTTATATTTAATTTTTAATTATGTTGAAACCGTGTTTGATGCACACAAACTCCATACTCAAGTATTTGCCTAGAAAAAATTGGCCCTACAAGTTGAAGTACCCTTTAAAATTAAAAGTACTAAGTACAGTCCAAGCTCTAACTTTTACTTAAAGAACAAAAACAGAAATATCAACTAAGAAATCACTATACAATAAATAATGCTAGGGGTTAATCCATAAATTATACATCAGCACTTTATTATTATTTTAAGAATCTGCATAAAGTATGCTATTAAATAAATGTAGTAGAAGCACAATAATGTAATTTAGTGGAGTAAATCTACATACAATAGAAATTCTCTAGGAAACTACATACACCTAGAAATTGTACTTTAGTTGAGAACTAAAGGCTCAAATGAGCCTTCAGTCTCAAGGCCAGAGGAGCTGTGGCAGAGCAAGAGGGATTGTAACATGCAATTTTATAACTTGAAAACCAGATAATCTTGCCTCAATAGAG
>OMLM01020325.1:50190-84699 GCA_900302695.1 Helostoma temminkii | reverse complement strand
AGAATATAAATTATATATATATATATATATATATAAATATATATAAACAAGTAGTACATAACCTTGGATTATAAAGTGGTTAAAACCAGCTCCACTTTTTGTTTACATACCCTAATAGCCTAAAATCATCCCGAGTTTGTGTACTTCTGTCACCACTGTTTATAAGTCAAATCATTAGATTTGCTCTACAAATAAATGCTGCTGCTGCTGTTGTCTTCCCTGTTATACATTATGTATTGTATTGCAAGTATGGGAGACTGTTTACCATTTCCTTGCCTGTTGGTTCCTCAGCAACAACCACAACAAGATTCAACCACATGTAAATTCTCATTAAGAAATTTTAGAATCAACTGATATGTTTTAAATATCTTTCAATTAGCACAAATGTGTAAGTTTGATATTTTCAGGTTAAAGTATTTAGTTATTATTGTCTGAACTTAGAAACATTTGTGAATGAATTAATCTCTTAGTTCACTCAACTCATTAAATCATATTAATAAGAAAAAGACTTACCAGAGACTTCCCAGCATGCATTGTTTGAGGTAATGCTCTGTTACAGTCATGGTGGAAAGTGGCTGCATCTTTCATATATACATACGTTAGGTTGTGGTTGTTTGTCTCCATTAGCAGACTGTTTCTATTAACTGCAGAACTCAGAACTTTCTCAGCTTGAAGAGGTGACTCATCAATTCATTGTGAGCAGTGTTACATAAACAGACTCACACTAGAGAGTGTTCTGCTGGAGCTGATGTAGGTTTTTAAGTTGAAACAAGAACATAACTTGTTCAAAAAACTAATAAATCAACTAAATTAAGTAAAAAGTTAACACAATATTTAATCACGATGACGTTTTGTTGTGTGAGAAGAACTGCGTTCAGTGACGGCAAATTTTAAGGCAGTCCTCGGACATGTATTTTTACATTTTTATAGTGTGGTGCTGAAAAACTCGCAACTCTCCATCTCTGCATAAATTACAGATGTCTGCTCGTCCTCTACAGACCATTACTTCCTTCTTCTTTCAGTGAGAAAACCTTTATGCACTGATCTGCATATAGTGTGGTCACTTTCAGTTCTGATCCTAGAGTTTGGATAAAATTGGTACAAAAATGTAAAGTATTCCAGCTACACAAGGTCCACATTGTGTGTTGCTGGATTGCGATCCAAGCACAAGCTGAAGCCTGAATAATGCTATTGCACAGTGTAGAAGGAAACATCAAGAGGAAGCTGACACCAGCTGTTTGGGCTAACCTTTGCTCAAAATAACTGCCAAATCGATGACGTTCTAGCTGAACACGTCCATCTACATCGTCATATTTATGATACTTCATTCAGACAGTAATACAGTTGAAACGCTTTTTTCCTTCAGTCTTTGATTCCAAGTAAGTTTCCTGCAGAAGTTCAAGTTGCTCTGCAGATGCCATGTTACTTTAAATTATTTAGTTTTGAGCGGTCAACAGTCTTTATCACCTCACATGGATGTGAGAGCACACGTTATGTTTGCTGGGAAGCACGTTAGTGCCAGCTTACCCAGGTGTTGTCATTAGCATCTGCATGCTACAGCGAACCATGTTTGGAGCCTTAGAAATCTTCAGTCCAGCCATGACATGGTGGGATGAGAAAGCCCTTCTTTGCCTAGAATAACTATTTGAGCTCGGACATGTTTTCCACTATCACCACTACGTATCGTCAGTATTGCTAGAAACCTGAGGCACAGACACAACAGGGGAACAGTGTCAGCAGGTTGATTTATCTGAACAAGCCCCCGATGTCATCTGAACATTTCCTTAACTGAATGAAAGTCAAGGAGATCTGAGCACTTTACTTCCGATTTACTCGATTTCTTAGTTACCATAGACATATTTCTTCAAAGATTTCATGAAAAAGAGATAAGATGATTCAGAATATGTCCTGATTTACATTATTTAAATTTACATTGAAGTTTTAGCAGGGTGGCCAGGAACACGTTTTTAAAAAATGTATCCAACAAGGTTGATCTAAATGAGGTGAGAAAGTTCAACTGGGAGACCAGGCCAAGATGGCAGCTTAAGGTTTCAGGAAGTACAGCTCAATATGAAACGCTGAAACCAGTCAACAATGTGGAAAGATTTTAATCTTTTAAATGGTAAAAGCTCTTTCTATGTTTGTTTCAGCGCAGGTTCTGAACACATCTGTCATTTGAGTGTCTACTTGAAGCTTTTGGAACTGAACAGTTGGGGTGGGACTGATTGGTCAGCTAGCTGCTGGTCTCACAGTTTAGGATGTTCCTCACTAGGTGTGTGTGTCACAATTAAAATGTCAAAATCAAAATCATAAATTACATTATGAGACACTGAAGCCAATTCATGACGAGTTTTCACCATCTTTTACACGTCTAATCAAGAGGAGTGTGTGAGTTAGAGAGAGAAATCTGAGGGGAAAATGACTGGTAAATATGTAAAATGAAGACTGAACAGTGTCAGCTAAGCATGAACAAAACCTTTGGAATCATGTTCGAGGTCTTTATTCCAGTTTGATAAAGCATTTACTCTGTAAAGCTACATTTACAATAATGCATGTAAACCTCCACGTCCCCAGTTCATGATTCGATCCTCACATCTGTTGGTTACACACTGACCACAAAACAGTGATTTCTCCCTCATATTTTTAACACTCCCGGTATATTTACTGTTTATACAATATATTGTCATCACATCCATTCATCCATCCATTCACCCACTCCCCATTTCCCCACTCACACACACGCGCGAACACTGTACAAATGCATCAGTGGAGATGTGTTTAAAGGCTGCAGCCTCAGTCCACTAGCCAAGGAAAGACACAGCTGTGTATCAACGTTTGTTTTTAAGCTGATGCTCTGACTGTTTTGTTCTAGAAGCCAAATGGAGAAGGTGGAGTGCCGATATAATACAGACCGTCATTAACCTGCTGTTTGGACTCTGGTCCAGTATTCCAGGAGGAAAGGGAGGAAGAGAAGCAGATTCAGCAATAAAACATTTAAAACAAAGAGAAAATGAACAGGAGATTTGAAGAATTACTAGTTTCTAAATTAAAAAAAAGCTGCTTCACGTCTTTGTTTGAGCTACAGCTTGTTTCCTCTCAGTGTCTACATTAAACAGCTGCAGCTGAGGATTTGTTTTTGTCTGTTGATTCCTCACCGTGGTTCATGCAGGAGTGGCGAGTCCAAACAGGTTTACAGTACAGTACCACAGGTCGCATCCAGCATCCGAAACCAATACTGACACCTCCTCTGTTACGGAGGCTCATGTTTCTGCACCTTTTTAGCGCTCAGTCAGTCTGTGCAGCTAGATGATGGCTTGTTTGGGCCATGTATTATTAGTTTTAAGAATCCAGTGTCGGGACACCTTTGCAGTAAAGTGGCACAAATGCAGCTGCAGGAGAAAACGAGGCTAAAAAGTGCGAAGAGTTTAAACGTTTTGGTCACTAGTTATTTACACTTTGATTCAGGAGACATGTTTGGCTTTGATTGCAAGACTTTGGAGAAGCCAGTGACCACAGGTTGGTTTGAGATGAAGAGAAGCTGCCATGGGGGCCAGGCTGGACCAGGCTGAGCTGTGTTTGGCAGGGCCATGCTGTGTTAGGAAGAGCTCTGCGTTGGGAGACAGATTTAATATAAAAAAAAAAAAGACGCTCATCTGTGGCATCTGCATCTACCTGCCAAAAATGTTCTCATATTCCATCAGTATTAGCTCCACTATCTGGTTCTGGTAGACCATGTGCACCGCCATGTTCCAAGACTCGGTTTCAGGCCGCAGCAGTGTGGGGCCGAACACAATGGCCACGCTCTGGGTGGTCATGCGGTTTTCTTCACCGTGGTCGATTACCCTGAAGAGAAGAAGGAGCATTAGTGAGATAAAGCTGGAAAGAAAACAGGAGTCAGATATTTCGTCTCACTCGGATCTATCTCTTCACGCTGTGATAATTCATCCTGACACGCAACAGATTTAAAGCATTTACAAACCCAGAACTCAAAAGCAAAAGCCCTTCACAGTCACAGAGGGAGCAGCAGTTACAGGCCTGAGTAATACTGGCTCGTTTAATTCCTTTACAAGAGATTCATTTTTCTTACGTTGCTCTTATGTTATGCTTAACCGAGGCCAAACATCATTAAACATGTATAGTGATCATTTATGTGTAGATCTAACTCATCACTGCATGTTTGGTGTGTGTGTCCTACTACATGCCCCGGAGTGGCAGAATACAGCAAACAATTATTCCTAATGTGCAGAAACCTTGACTTTCATGGTGAACAGTATCATTAAAAGTTTTTAAATAAGGAAGTTTTTTTTTTAAACAGAAGTTATGGTTATTATCTGTTTGTAATTTAACCAAAGAATTAATCAACTAATCAGAAAGTAACTAATTTGGTGCTATATAAATTAACTGAACTGATGAATTTAGCAAATCTGACTTATTTGTCCATCCACACAAAGAAGAGTAAAATGCTGCACCACTGCCACCATCTGTCTGGGTACTGAAGTGACAATGTTTCTACAGGAGCTCTGTTACAATACTGTATCGTCCTTACTTCCTGAGGTGTTTAAACAGGGCCTGCATGGTGTCATGGTTGGGCTTAGGCAGCTTATTCACCAGGTCTTTGATGCCCTGGACCCGCTGCCTGTAGTCATAAGTCTCTGCAGGATAAAAAACAAAATGTATTAAAAAAATCTTTAACTCATTACAAAATAGCCAAACACCATAGTCATAACCAGGGAAATAATGATGCCAAAATCACATCAGTAAATTAGCTTCAGACAGCGACTGACTACCACATTAAATACAGATATTTCTGCACGTACTAATGGCGTTGACAAAGTCATTGAAGAAACTGTAGGTGAAGAGCGGCTCTGGCAGCTCTCTGAAGTACATCTTCAAAGCTCCGGTAGTCACGTGGATGTCCTCCCACTTCTCGTCTGCCAGGTTCACCTTCTCATCTGGACACACACTCACTTCAGTCAGAGCACAGACCACACACACTCTTAAAAGTACCTTCAACTTGCAGTAATTTTACTCTTTAGCTTTTTTAACACTGTCTTCTCCACTACTCACCGTGATTGACAGCATAGCGTAGTTTTTGTATGACAGCTAGGTTCCCACTAACTCTGTACAGCCCGTCTATGGACAAACCTGCACGACATCACGGGACAAAATAAATCAGTTAGTATGTGCAATTGCGTGTGTTTTCATTAAGAAGTAAAGCATGGCTTTCACTACAGCCTAATTAAACAGAAACTAGCTTCATTTCCTCCTAACTCTGGTGAAGTGGCCCACCGTTGTTCTCCACGTGGTCGATGCACATCTTGACGAAGGCTGGCACCGTGCTGTTCTCCCTTTGACACAAACTGGACAAACTGCAGCCAAACACCAGATCTGAAGACACAAGAAATCAAAAACATAGCCACAAAAAAGGTCAGTCACAATATGAGCACCTAACACTACCCACTTGCTAGTGCACGTACGTACAGCAGAAGGAGGGAGACTAAACTGATAAACTGGACTGTTTACATCAAGGAAGAGCAAAGATATGTATTTTATATTCTAATTGTACTAATTACTCCAACAAAAAGTAGATAAAACATAACCAGAGCTGCTTTTACACATAATCAGGTGATCAGGCGATCAGGATTGGACTTTACACAGAGTTGCACTTTCACCTTGACATACTCTGTTGTAAATGTGTTTTCACATCAGGGGAAATAATTTGTTTAAATTCGGTGAGAGGGGTGGTCTCTGCACAGTACACAGAAAGTACACAGCGGATATCAGCTGTGTTTTGTTTTCAGCGCTTTGGAGTTTAACCAAACAGATGATTAGAAACAATGCGTAATGTGTATAACCTCAGTTTCATTAAAGGACAAAAGCGAGACACAACAGCAAAAAGCCTGATAAACGTTTCCTATATTTAACAGTGTTGTGCTGAGCAGATCCACTAACAAGAAATACCCACTCTCTCACTTAACACCTGGGTAATTAATTTCTGTGTTCACACTCAGGTTCATGTGGACATTACACAGACTTTGTACTATTTTCCCAACATCATATTATGGTTTACATGTAGTTAGTTGGTCTTTATTCTCTAGGATTTCACTGTTGGTGGATTGTTTACAGTTACACAGTTCACAGTTAAGCTTTGTTTGCCTGTCTGCAGTCACAGGTGCACAGGTATGGATGCAGGATTTCCATTGCTGTCACAGTAATGATAAATACAGTTCTGCATACAGCTCATTTTAGACCACAGGAATATGTTTCCGACTATTTAATAGAGTTTACCATGAGATGCCTCACGAGGACCATGTGGGTCTGACAGCTGATACAAACTCTTCACTACTGAACCACCGTCTGCCCCAATGTTCCCCCACCACAGACCCAGCTCCACACAAACATGAACCTGGGTTCAGTCACCTGCTGAGCACTCAGGATCCGATAACCCAGGATGGTAGTTATATTATAAGAAATCAACCTAATAATATTACTCTAGGCCTGAATATAACTATATATATATAATAGCACTATCTTTGAATCTGCCTCTCACCCTGTGATAAAGAACTGTAACATGTAGATTTAAACCAGTGATCTGAGACACAGCTAAAACAAATTGATCCTTTTGCATCAGTTTTTGTTATGGGTAAGTATTAATACTACTTCTAATGTTGTTATTATTATACCAGTACTAGTTTATTGGTTGATAAGTGACAGCCACAGTTGTGTCACTCCACCAATGCATTTTTCTGGGGACTCATGTTATTCTTCCTAGTCTTTTCCTGTTCCTGGTCTTTCTTCAAAATCAGATTCTCAAACTTTTTCTGTCAGTCCCCACTTTAGAGGCTTGAGGATCTGGTTGTGAAAACTAAGTATAGTTAAGATGTACTAAAGAGGTGAAATTCAAATTTTGTCATAAATCAGGAGAATTTTGGCCATGGGAGGAAATCAGAAGAGGCTAGTGAAAAAAGAGAGGGTAGTGAAAAACCAGAGTCTCCTGGGAAAATAGTGGGAGGTGACAACCTGGTGTGTGCTGCTATACACTGCTGAAAATTTAAACTGACTTTATCAATTTATGTGGTAAAGATGCTGAGAATCAATAATACTGTGGTGTATGTTTTGGAGGAATGAAACTGAATGAAACATAGCAGTATAAGCCTAAATATTAATTGACTTGAATTTTACTTTTTAAGACACTAAAGGTCCAGATTCAGAACTAAAAGTTTGTCTTGTTTTGAGAGTTTCTGGATCTAAACTATAAAAAAAAATAACCAATCCTCTCTGATTGTTCAGAGGGTGCTACAGAGTGATACCTCTTACCTCACATAGACAATCTTTGGCTACAAACAGTATCAAAGTCTTTTCCTCCACTAACCTGTAGAAAGCACACACACCGACAGCAGTGTGTTCGTTCTGTCATTAGTTTAAACTGTGGAATTAACACTTGTGAGCGACACCAGCTGATCTGACAAAAACATTCATTGTGCTGCACTTGTTTTGTCTTTATAGGACTCTAGCTGTATGAATGTATCATGAATGTACCTGTTAATATGTTAATTTCTCCCAAATCAAATTAAACTGCACAGAAAAGTGCAGCAGATGTGAGGCAGGTGTGTTTCTCTTCGTTACCTTTGATGTACCCTTTGTCTCTGATGGACTGCAGCGTCGGGCGGCCGCTGAGGAACTTCTTCAGCTTGTGTTTAGTCTTCTTGTGATCGGTGGCGTCCACGCTGGTGGAGGTCTTCATGACTGCAGAGGAGAGATGACACAGAAACGAGTTGTCCACCACTCTTCTCAGCACATTAATCGCCATGATTGTTGCTCAGCGTTTTGGAGGAATGAAACTGATAAACAGCAGTTTTATAGGTACAATTAGGACACACGAGCCAAACACACTTTCATTTTCAGTCATGGACACTGTGAGGATCATGTTTTTCTTTTTTCTTTTTTTTTTGGTCTGTGAAAGCCTGTAGGGCTGGATGGTGAGTGAGGGAGCAACAACTCTTTGTTACTCAAGAACCAGACTTGACATGATGTGAGTGTAATCGGCGCTCAGACCTCTGCCTTTCTTGGAGTCTTTGTGCTCTTTCTCCTTGTCATGTTTCTCTCCACCAGGTGACTCGGGCATGTCCTCCTCTATGGCCTCATCAGATTCCCAGGCCTGAAACACACACACAAGGAAATGATATACAACTGGTTATAAAATGTTCTTCCTGCTGCACCTTTGGACTCTCACAACAGGAAAACAATAAACTCAATGTTTTGATCATAGCTGAAACCAAACAGATTCTACAATTTTTCTAGTTTTAATGAATGACTGCTACTGTTTTACAGCACTTAACATTCAGAAATAACAACTAATAATAACTTATCTTCTCAATCAGCTGCTGTCAAATTTGATTACGCATTCTCATCAAACCCAGAACAGAGGTGACTGTGCCACAGTCTGCTCTGTTCCTCACAAACATCCTTGTTAAAGAACTTCACATTTCCTAAACTAATATCACTAGGAGAGCTTTGGTTCAGTGAACATGTCCTCACATGGGTGCTGATGGCGTCCTGCAGTGATCGGTACCACTCGTTGATGAGGGCGTCATTGTCTGACTGAATCAGCAGCTCTGTGCCCTGACGAGTCTTCACCTGCAAAGACACAAAATTATCTCCAATCACCAGCTATCACATGTTCGGATTCAGTGTTTATTAAGTGTTTCAGCATTTGGAATTAAACATTTAACATCTTAAGTTATAGACAATATGTTTTCATACAGAAAAGATCAACAAGCACATGAACTCTCTCAGTCCCCTTCAACATCACGTTATCTATTAAACTTAGCACAAACAGGTTGTAAACTTTATGTTTTAGATTTTTTCTCTCAAGCTCATGGGTGTCCAGCCTGTGTGCCGCTACCACACGGACGTAGATCGTTATCCTTCAGTATTCCCGGGCGATAGCTTTTCTAGGTTTAAAGCTTTTGTTACGACATTCAAAAACAGTCAGAGACTCGTCCTAAAGCGATCCTTCACCACAAGGATGTACTAACCAGATGATGAGTTTAATTTAATTTAATTTTGTGTGATTAGAGAAACAGGATTTAAAGGATCCTGGGGCATGAGCACATTAAGCTTTAGAAATGGTTTCCTACTCCAGTCCTGGTCTGTGCCTCACCACGAAATGTGGTCATGCTTCATCCTGCCCTGAAGTGAACTGCGGGACATTGTACACAGGTGTGTGGACATACAGCAAATCTGAAGACTTTAGCAAATTAGATATTTCAGTTTTTGATTTTTTTTTTACTTTCTGGGTAATTGGGTGTTGTTCTGAATTTACAAAACAGTATAATAAGCAAAATGTGATGGAGCGTGAACAGTTTATGAATTGACTGTTTGTCTATAACCTATTAGACATACAGTCGTATCCTAGTTGTCCATCATAAACATCTACTATGTTCCGTTCACTTGACATCTATTCTGTGTCATGCTTGTGACAGGATCCCTCCTCTGTGGGTCTTCCTGAGCGTTTATTTGAGTTTGAGTTTTTTCTTTATCTGATTAAAAAAATCAATTTTTTTCAATTAATTAAACTTGATAACCATAATCTGAGCTCTATACCTCTATAACATTCTTCTTGCTGGATTTATCCTTACTAGCCCATTCTGCTGAGCCTCCTCTCAGATCCACAGTAATCTCTGGTTTGGACTGTCCGCCTCCAAACTGCAGGGAGAGAAGAAAATAATAAAAAGAGGCAGGTTAGCACACAAGTGGCCTGTTTATGTATGTTTTAGTCTGGGACTTTTTAATAATACAACCTTACATAAGATAAAATTATGCAGTTTTAGATTGCCGCATCTATGTTATCTATAGATTTCTAACTGCTGGTGATATGGTTGTAAATCCTAAGCTGCCCTTTTATCTGCCCTTAACTGTGAGGACTTCTGGTTGTGTTTGTCTGACAACTACCATAGACACAAAAGCCCTTTCTGAGAGTATAAGGAAAAAAACTAAATAAATGACATGTACAGTATAAGCTGCATAAACGCGTGTGTTTCACTTTCAATTAATGTAAAAGTTAATAACAATTAATAATTTGAATGTTTGTTCTTAGCCTTTCTTTGTGTTTCTAGCTGTGTGTTTTGGATCATTATCCTGTTGGAGGACCCATGACTTGCGACTGAGACCAATTTCGCTTTCAAATGTCTTGACAGACTAGCTTTTTCTTTCTTTAACACAAGGGTACCAACAATTTTGTCCACGTCAGTATATTTTTTGGCCATTTTTCAAATTTTTTTTGTCTCTGTGGTCATTTCATCTTTTAGCTGACTGTGACTTTCACATCGATAAAGTGGAATCACCATCAGAACAAACCACAAACCCAAAACGCATTTGTCTAATAATAAAATTGATCAGTCAAGGGAGTCTGAATGTACTGAGAGGAAAATAACCATAAGAAGACATCCTGAAAGGGATGTGACTGAGTTGTCAGACTGTTCCACGTGCTGTGTTCAGGCCTTGACTGATCAGAGATTATGTTTCTTTGTCCACACTGGATAAACCGCCTCTTTTAGAGGGAAGAGGACTCTGTCACTCACCCAGCTGCTGCTGCTGCTGCCGCCGCTACCACTTTGTCCTTTGGTAAATAGTAACTGGGATCCCTGCAGGCTTGTCGAGGAAGAAGTCCAGTTCTTCCTGTAACAGAGAGTTCATGAAGACTGAATACAGCAAGTTCATCTATACAAATGTTTGTGTTTCAACACTGTCTAAAATTAAAACATGAATTTGAACTCAATCATCCATTTATAATAAGTTTAAATGAAGTATATTATAATACTTATACAACAATTCCTTTACTGTTGCTTTTTAGTTTATTATCAAGTTTTATTTAGTGAATCTTTATTTATTTGAGCTTAATCTGCTTACCTCTCTGTTTTATCCTAAAAGTACTGTTTATCATATTTGTGTTTTTCATAGCTTCTCCTGCTCTTAATTTGACTATAACCAGTTTTATTATGTGCAGCTCCATGAACAGGTTCCACTGATCAGTCTAAAGTTTGTGCAGCCAACAAAGTTTATATGGATCTGAACATTTGTATGATTTGTATGAGATATACCACAAACTTAGTGCTACTCACCGTACTTTCTTTCCATTCTCTGTGATCTTTGTCACATTCAGAAGGCTGCACTTTTCAGAGGGCTGCAGAGAAAAACACTCGGGTCACACACACATCACAGCTGGAAAACTGCTGCCAACATTAACCACTAGAAAACAATAGGCATGTGTCACTCCACCCCACCAACACACCCCACCACCGAAACAACCACAGCGCTCGGTCAGAAAACTCATTATTCCAACTCAGGTAAGGCAAGTAGACAAAGACTTCAGATTGAAATGACAAATGTAAAACTTGGCAAAGAGCTTTTGCTATTTTCATGTGAGGACACACACAAAAATAGAAACACACACACGGAAAAATCAGACCAGTGTAATAGAAAGTTCCAGTCCAGATGATTCCTCGTCAGCAGTACTGCCTGTTAACAGTGATTCTACACAGGTTCAAGTTCAATTTGTCTTTTTTTTCTGCAGACGTATTTTTGCTGTAACACTTTTTGTTCCACTACAACACACATCAGAACATCCAAACTTTAAACCTCCAGATCAGACCTGTGTAGGAACTCTGCATTAATGAGCTGCAACACAATCAAAGACCACGGTAATCCCACAGCAGGACAGAGCCTGGTGGGTGGTGATGTTGGGGGTGAGTACTAACAGAGGTGGGGGCCTTGGGAGTCGAAGGTAATGAGTCATAGTCAGGACAGGGGCCCTGATGTGGATCCTAGTGAGGAGACAAGGATAAAAACAGACATGAGCTAGCGATGGAAGGTTAAGGAGAAGGTGAAGATGAGTGTGTGATGGTAATTTGCAGTGAGATTATTTGTGCATGCAACTACAAACTAAGTTATCTTCAGAATTTGTCATCATTATGGTCCAACTCCTGAATTCTGTAGCTGATCACGTTTATGATTGAATGTTCAGACAATCAAATAAAACATAATCACTCCTCTTTTAATGTGATCATGCTCATTCAGCCTGATTATCTGATCAGATTAAAGGCCAGCACATTGATAAGTCAGTCTCGCAGGCTACTGACTTTGAGTTTGCACGGGTGTAGGCGGGCAGAGCCTGCACGGGAAGACTTGGTTTTTAACAGCCGCTGCAATGTGACAAGTCTGACAACTGAAACTCTGGATTCATCAAACATCTCAGCAGTGAACAGAACAGATAAAAGCTGCATCTGGATCAAACTCATTCTGCATACAATGCTTTTAAGTCAACACACAGGCCAAAATCAATACGCTAAACACACAGAGGTTCATAACATTTACTTTACATTGTCTCTGGCAGCAGTGAAATGATGCGTAGTTTTGTAGATATAAGGAATCAAACCTTGTTGTTGGGCTCTTGGGGGTAACTGCTTTGTCTCCACTTGGTCAGGACGATCGGCTCCACGTGTTTTCTGTCCAAGCTGTGACTTTTTTGGGCGTCTCCACTCTGCTGGGGAGGGGAAAGGTTGTACTGGAAGGAAAGAATGAGGAATCACAAGACAGCAATACACTTAATAATCTTATATTACAAATCTAATGCTAAATGTGTCAGGGTTTTCATTTCTTTAAGTGTTTATTCTGATTTAAAACTGAATGTGTGCACATTATTCTGCCAAATCAGCCATCATCAAGTCTTTTTCAGACATGGGACAGCCGCGTGCGTTCATCACTATGTAGAACTGATGGATTTCTGTCATTCAAACTCCTGATGTTCCTCACGCCTTCATTCAGACATAAACGTGACAGAGAAAGCCATGGCACACATGAAATATTGTGTCATACGTACAGTATGAGGTTATTTTAGATTTAGACTGCTTTTTGATTGTATTTATGGTCAGAAAAAGATCCTGTGTTTACTTCCCAACATTCTGACGTCACTGCTTTACTCAATAAGGCCCTAGTTTTAATTGTAGATAAAAAATCTCGCACTTCCAGTTAATGTGGATGCATGCGACACATGCGTCCTGCTTAAAGTGACACGTAAGCATTACTAGATGTGACTCAATAAGACTGTTGTGTTGACTTCTATGGAAAGTGATAACCACGATCATTTAGACATGAAGCAGACACGTTCTGATTAATAGAAAGGAGCTGCAGCAAAGATGAGCACCATTTATTAGAAATCTGTAGATGGCTCTTATTATTTAATAACTGTTGTAATATTCAATCATATATTTTTGTATAGATGTATTCACTTTCTAAAGAGTGAGAAAAGTCTTACAGACAAAGCTGTTTGAACACTTCCAGTACATAAAAGGTACAAAAACACACTACTACTACTACTGCTACTGTATTATTACTGAATTTCTACACTGAATACAATTACACACTGTAAATAAATACTGCCACTTTATGTACATAATCATTATCTGAGTAATTTCACCAACAGTATGTGAGGAAACAGGTGTGACGTGATCAGGCCTCTATCATTTCACACACATGAACATCTGTGACACCGATTCAGCTTCTACTATGTTAAAAGTTCTCTTATTTCTGTGTTTTTGACTCGATGTCAGACAAAAAAAAAGTTGCAGGGGCTTTTGTTTGTCATGATGAATGAGAAGAAAATAACTGACGGAATATGTCATATTCCCTTTTACCAATTTCGCATCTCATTATCTTTGGGTATAGAACTTAAAACGCAGTCCAGTACCACATGAACTCTTCTCAGTTTGATGAACACTGACAGAAGGTGCGGAGTCTTACCTTAGGCAGCTCCCATTCTGACCTGGAACCATCTGCACTGTAGTAATAAGGTCTGCCCTGGTCATCAACATGTTTTAACCACTGGTGGTGCACACACAGACACAGAGCAGAAATACACGACCTGACATTACCCAAGTATTTGTGCAGTAACATAAAACTTAAAACCACAGGCAAATGTGAGTATTCTCTATCATTTAATGGCTATGTTGTGGTAATAAATTTTTTTCCTGTACTGATAAACTTCCAAGAATTTTATGGTTTACTCTAAACTTTTATTGTACATGAACGTAAATTACAGCTTAAATTTCCTGGTTTTCTGCATAAAGTTGTCACAATATGTGAACTGACCCTCACCAGAGTCACAAAATATAAACACACCCATTAAAAATATAAAATGATGATGGATGAAAGAGCAACATAAACCAACGTGAAGACATCATCCCAACAGGGAAGTACAGTGGACTCTGCTGCCCCTGGACCTGGACCATTGCTATTGTGGAGAGGAAAATGGATTCCTAAGTTCTTCTAAGTATCTACAGGATAATGTCTGCAAGATGAAGCTCAGTAGAAGTTGGTGATGCAGCAGTGACCATAAACATGTGTGGCCCAGTCAAAACTAAAGACCTCAACCCAATAGATATGTTGTGGAATGACCTCTAGAGAGACGTTCACACTAAATGTCCTAAGAATAAGGCTGAGTCGAAGCGGAACAATGGTCCATAATTCCTCCTAGATGTGGTGCAGGTCTAATCCACAGCTACAGAAAGTGTGAGCTTAAGGTTACAGCTGCTAAAGCTGGTTCAACCAGTCATTAAAACACTGTTTCAGTTATTTTTTTCATCACTGTTGAATAATAATGTGTGTTAAATATAGACATAGGGTTAGGACAAGTATTGTGACTGTTTGTGTTAGCAGAAATAGTGTGTTTGTTGATAGTGACTTTGGTAAAGATCACAAACACATTCACAAAGTCATGATCAATTAGTGCACAAAACCAGGAAATTGCCAACTGTGCAATTACTTTTTCTTGCTATTCTGTGTCACCTTTACTTGCTCTGATTAAAATTATTTCCCTCTGATGAGGGCATTGCTTTGAGCGCCTCATTACTTAATGTGCTGTGATGTTACAACACTGCCACAATCATAGTGAAGGTAACATTCGAATACTGCATGCACCCACAGAAACCACCAGAGGAAAGAGAGCACAGATTAGGCCATACCTTCTCGTTAGTATAGTCGCTGACGTACAGAGTGTGACCGTACTCATCCATCTCCTCAGACCAACCGCGTGGAGGCGAGCCATACTGGCTGTCTGACTGGCTAGAATAGGTACTGAAGCAGGTGTCCTCAGATGACAGAGGCTGGAGGCGACCAATGGAGAGTGAGAGGTAGGGAAGCAAAGAGGGCGAGAGCGAGAGAGGGGTGGTCTATGATTAGAGGAAAGAGAGAGAGAGAGAAGAGAAAACAGTCACCATGAAATTACAGAGCAGAAAACCCAACACCACTTTAAGACAGAACAGAGACCCAAAACACCCAGCAAAGAGGAAACAGTGTGGTGGAAAGATTGATGACAGTGACTGATTTTCACCTGTAGGTGGCAGTGTAGTACAGCCAATAAATAAAACAGTGGCTGATCCAGCTCAAACGGGACATTAGTATGTCAGGATTGTTTGAGAGTGTATCATAAAACCTTACCTGAAGTCTGCATGTGTTTATATTTTTTCTAAGTTTCATGACGTGCAGGTGTACAGAACGATTGCCTCAAACGTTTATGTTTTCGTTTACAAATGTATCAGTGCCTAATAATCAAATCTGTAGCTGTATCACAGGAAAGATAACCACGGTATAAAAGGAATCCTGGTTTGTTAACTTTTATTTTTCTGTTGTCCGTCTCTAATGTTGCAGCTCTGACTCACTATGCTTTGACAAGTGTGTGCATGAGTCGAGAACAAGTTTGAGTTCCCTTATGTTAATGTTTTAGTTAAATGTCAAAACCAAAGTTTCTATTCTGAGAATCTTGACACTCAGTATGACTGTCTGGTATGTTTGTGTTAATTACTAAGTGGTTGGTGCTGCCTGTGGTTCTGGCATAAAGATGGTGTTTCACATTGTGTTATTCAACACTTGATGACAGCTCCTATCCACATAACATTGCACAGTATCTTTAACAGAAGAGAGTTGTTGCTGTGCAGGAATTCAAATTTTCTTCTGAACTAAAGTAATTTTACACATTTGTATACAGTGACAGACATAGATAATTTATTTATTTTTTTACTATGTACCAGTATTGGAGCAGAACACTGAACCTTGACTTATTGACACTCAGCCTCTCTACACCTTTCCTCGTCCGCCATCTTTTGTCCTGCTCACGTACACGTGTAAAAGGCCGATCAGAAACCCGTAAACCTGGCAGAATAATCAATGTTCTCCAGCAGAAATCTACCAGATTTCTCTAATACTGTACCACAATTACATCTCCGTCAGCTGCAGTGATTAACCAGATGTTCACGTGTGAAATGACATTTCAGAAAAACTCAAAACCAACACCAGCTGCACTCATTGCATCTACATTTCTACACAAGTCTCTTCAGACATCAGTTGTTTTTTTTTTTAAAACCACACTGGCTAAAATAAAACAAAGTAATTCAACTTCCTCTGTTACCAATAAATGCAACGTTTCAACTGCTGTAGCTTGTTTTTTCACTCCATGCAGCAGTGACAGCCTGTTGCACTGTAATCCCTCCTTATCCTGACGACCAGTAAAATATCAATACAGTAGGTATTACCATACTACGCTTTGTGACACTGTATCATTTTTTTAGATACATGCAAATATTTGGAGCAGGCAGTGGTTCGTTTTGCGTTGTGCACAAACCACTGACCACTAAACAGGTTATCTTTCATGCAAATGCAGTTCCATTGTTCCGAATGCACAAAAAACAAGGAAATAAAAAAGCTCAGATTTTATGCATGGTGCTTTTTTTTTTAACATTGTGACAGTTTTCCTAACATCTAAAATATTGTTTTACTTTCAGTATCGCAATATACTATATCGCAGCCCCTTAATATCAGAAAATCTACAGATTATTGCCACTATAAACCCTGACGAGCAGCGTCCCACCTTCTTTTAAACCATATTTTAAGGAAAAAAATGTTTCGTTTCACTCATGTTTTTCATTAATAAAATGAAAACCTGACTGAAAATCAGTGTTTTCCTTTGACTCTCACCATTATAAAAGGTCAGCAGCCACCGTGACAAGTGATGATTGTGCTGTAAAATAATGTGTGTACATGCGTATGTGTTGTCAAAGCCTTGGTGCAGCACATGTGCAGTACCTCGTAGGTGTCTCCAGAGCTGTGGCTCTCTCCTCTAGAGTGCCCAGTGCTGGAATCTTTGGTTCGAGGCGGTTTCCAGGTCCTCTCATGGGTGGAACGGTTGTAGTAGAAGTGCCTGCCGCTATGGTCCTTGTGGGTCTCCCAGTCACCAAGCACGTGGAGGGGGAAGCTGGAGGGGTGAGGGGGCATGCTAGTCTGGGTGATCTTCAGTTCCTGGAGGTTGGTGTAGACAGGCGACTCGGAGCGGCCCTGGCATGACGGAGAGACCGTCTGATGATGCAAGACAAAAAGGATAAACGAGGAGAGCAGTGAGTGATCTGCAATTTGAGTTATATAATCAGGGAAGTTGTTGTGCAGTGAGAGACAAGTCATAACACAAGAAACCACAGCTTTCAGAGTGGAAATCAGCAGCCGTACATGAACTAATGTTGCTACTGAGCTCCACATGGACACAGTCATTAGATCTCTGTGGTGTTTGTCATACTGAAGCATAAAGGAAACAGCTGAAATATCTAACAACAATCTGCAGTTCAATCAGACACAAAGGAGCAGAACACTAAGTCAGGATGAGGACAGGGGAAGGAAGCAGTTATATAACAGACAGAAGCAGGGAACCTTGTCAGGTAGAAAAAAGGAAGTAAAACTGACTATTAACATGCACTCTGAACACTGGCGGGACAGTTTGTCCAAACTTATCCTTACAGCTGTGAACTGAGAGAACTGGGACACTTTCAGGAACAAAATACAGAAAGCAGTGTGTGTATGAGTGAGGATGGATCTGATAATTCAAGTGTGAGAAAACAAGATTCATACATGAACATACAAAAAGAAATCAGTTATCACAATACAAACCAAAAGGGTACTATGTACGTAATATTACTTTGTTATTAATCTGTGAAATATTTTCCTGATTAATGGATAAAATCATAGTTTCCACCAGTCTAAGATCTTCAGACTGTTTGTTTCCTGAACTAAGAAAACAAAACCCAAAGAGAGACAGAGTCAGTGAGTCTTAGGCTGGTTTACTGGTGGTCCTTGCTTGGACTACTTTTGGTGTCAATGTAATGAGAAAATAAATGTTATTTACTTTGCCTGTCTGTAGTTTTAATGTTGGGGCTGACTGGTGCACATTTAAATTACTCTTTATAAAAATGTACGTCACATTTTGAAAAGGAATAATAAGACTGAGCGTCCACAAACGTACCGGCAACTTAAGACTTGAATTGTTCAGACCTTGTAATAAGTAAAACAAATCAGTTATTAATTACAGCAATATTGTCAGAAACGTTATCTCCTGTTCACCAGCAACATCTCCACAGCTGTAGAAGAGCCAGTGTGATTCCTAAAAACAGACCGTTGCTTCAGTCAATGCTGCTTGTCATGATTATTTCATACTGATATTACAAAGAAGCTGTCTGGCTGCAGAACAACAGGGAGGACAGAGTCATAAATAATGCCAGGGCCCTGAGGCGTCCTAACATTGGCACTGTGATATTTTTATTGCACAGGGATCAATAGGGGATGAAACATGCAGCAGACGAGAAAACAGCACAGGAGAATCAGATATTCTGTCGACTAGAAGGCGCCTAAGAAGTGCAGTGTTAAACAGAGTTGAGTGTAAGAAACACCAAACAAACAGTCACAGCCTAATTTAAGATATTATTAATAATCATTTAATCCAAGTACAGAACCTTTAAACAAAACTGGTTTTGGTGGGAATGTCAACCTGATTGGTTGACGTACAAATGACAAACTAAGCTCTCTTGTCATTTATGGTTGTACAATATAATATTTTACTAAGGTCTGCTGGAGGGTTTAAGAAATATTAGTTATTAATATCATTTTATATTGGACTATTAGGTGTGCGTTTGGTATTTCTTGAAATAAACTAGAGCCTAGAGTCTTCTGTTTCTTTTTTTTTTTTTTCTGAGCAAAATGTTTGGGTATGTTGTCAATTATGGTTCTTGGAAAGAAAAGAAATCACAATCAGCAGGTCAGCTTATTAAAAAACATCAGAAATTGGAATCAGCCTAGAATATTGTCTTAAAAGTGAATGTTTTTCCACAACATCACAGCTTTTAACGGTACTGTAGCTGACTGAATACTCTGTTTTCAGTCCTGGTCTCGATGAACTTCTATTTCCCAATGTTAGCTATTGTTAGATATTAAAATATCCCACACACCAAAATGCACATGGTCGATTGTGAATATCCAAAAACTAGTGGTGGTTGAGAGATATCTGAGTGGCTTCTTAACCAATGAAAAGCAGATCAGATTAAATGTTTGTGCTAAAGATGCTCTGCATACACGTTAAAAAAGAAATCAATGTATACAGTATGCTACACAGCAGCAGAAGATATGATACGCTGAGTGAACATTTAGAAATACATAACAGACAGCACTAGTTTTCCCAAAAAACACATAAGAACACAACTAAATTAATGAGCTCAATAATTTTTATCACTTTTCAAAGTCGTATTTAAGATATTTTATCACATAATGAATTTTAAGGATATTTTATTTTATTTTATTTTAACTCAGCAGAAATAATTCAGGGAGGTTTTTTATGTCAGATTTCATGTTTTCCCTGTGCCCCGAGAAAAGCTTGATCCAGACAGTTTAGCGGCACAGTGCACCAGATTGATCTATGTGGCCCCAGATGAAAAATCCAAAACGGATTTAAAAATCTGTCTGTGGAGACCACGCTTCACTGAACATGCCACAGGAAAAAAAGATATACTTAGGAGTCTGTGATAAAATGGAATTCAACCTACTTGTGATCTAGCAATGTTTCATGTGAACTGATATTTGGTATGGAAATAAGGTGAATACAAAAAACTGCGCTGCTTTTTGCACAAAATATACAGAATGCGTCACCATACTATGCTATCAATGTCATTTAGACTGTTCCATTATCTACTGCATCTATTACGCACTTGAATTTAAATGCTAAATCAATTATTACTTATTAATTATAAAGATAATCATTTTAGTGAGTCATTGTGCTAAAACATTGTGCTATAATTCTAATCCAACAACTTTCCACAAGTTGCCTCTGGCAGGGTCACTCCTCTGGTGCTGCCTTTGCAAAACAGGAAAGCTTCTTCGCACATTTCACCATAGCGTCTTACTGCATAATACTACATTGCTGCTCTGCAGTGTAGATTCTGTGACCTTAAGTAATATTTGTGCTCAGTAATTAGTAATTACTAATATAGAAACTTTTACCTGTGGCGGTGAGCAGCTAGTAAACACATCATCCTCTTCATGTAATGAGATCGATCGAAGGAAACTTCTCAAGCGAACCAGCGCCATTGTCCTTGTGTAATGTTCATGAGTTTGAGCTGTGGTCTCCTTCACTGCATGCAGCGTGCAAGTGTTTTGACACTATTCTGTGGTCTTCCTGTATAATGATGAGTGAACATGTGATGTAGTGCATGGGTCTGTCAAAGGGGAAGTCCTGGTCGTCAGTCGACCGTTAAAAAGCCAGATAGGTTTATCCCACTTAGGTGTTAACCACAAAAGTTATTTTTATATCAGTGGCTTTTAGCTGAAGGAAACTTTCTTTATCATGTCACGCAAACATAAAAATGACTGACATATCATCCAGTGAGTCAGGAGTCTTCCCATTATGTAACTAAAGGCTGTGCAAAGTCAGGTTGTGCAATGACATGTGGAATGAACAGACTGACCAACTAATGAACAGTGAAAAGTTCACTTCTTACTATGAGGAACCTGCTCTTTTTGATAGTATGCTGTGAATTAAAGATTGCGTCATTGTAAATACTGTGTTTTACCTTTTCCTGTGAGCTGCTTAATGAGTGAATTTCCCTCCCTTCAATCATCTAAATCTGTTTGTGACTGAAGATATGCTAATGTCTCAAATATTAAATTTTTCACTTCCGGAAAGAGCTATAAAAGAAAGGGACCTCAGCTAAACTTCCTGTCCTAAGAGAATGGCTGCAAAGTCTTTTTTACCGCTTACGTCAAAAATCTGGACAGCATGGTGTTATATTTACCAACATGGTATATTTTAGTAAATATAAAATACTTAGGACAGAAGTACTCGGCCACCCCTGGAGGGATAATGATCTGGGGCTGTTTTTTTCAGGGTTTGCGTTACCTATCTTCAGTGAAGGACAACTGTTGTACTTGAAGACATGTTGAACAATGTTTTGCTCCCAACTTTTGGGAAGGTTCTTTTCTATTCCAAGGAACATGGCTGTGCCCCAGTGCACAAATTAAGAACTATAAAGACATGGTTTGATGAGTGTAGTGTGGAAAACTGGCTGGGCCTCACAGGGCCCTGACCTCAACCCCATCGTGCACCTTTGGGATGAGCTGGAACGGAGACTGTGAGGCCTTTCCCGTCCAACATCAGTGCCAGACCTCATAAATGCTCTACAGAATTAATGGGCACAAATTCCCACAGAAACACTCCAACATCTTGTGAAAAGTCTTCCAAGGAGAGTGGAAGCTGTTATAGCTGCAAAAGGAGCCCAACTCAGTAGATGTGGTGTCAGGCAGCCGAATACTTTTGCCAATATAGTGCATCTCAAATGTTTTTCTTGCAATGTATTGTGTGTCACAGAATCACTAGCATTGCAGTATGGGTTACTCTAGAATACTGAATGTATTGTATCGTTGTTCATATGCCTAACATGCAGATATTCAAAGGAAAAAGCAGCAACTAGATTTTTTCAGCTCTAAAAATTCCATAAACAGCACTACAGTATAAGCAACACACAGCTGAATTAATGGTTACACATCGCTGAGACTGAGCCAGCATAATCTTAATTTCCTATTTCATAACAGAACAGAGTTAATAGGTAGCAAAAGAAAGGATGGAGAGCAACACTGCCAGTTCCAGATAAGAGCCCTGCATGGTCTGAATAATAATGAATATGTCCAGTGTTCTTCAGTTGAAGATTAACCACATCAGAGCCACAGAAAAAGAAGAGGAAAGAGACAAGACCCTGCTTCAGGCATGTGAGCTGATATTAGATGCTTGGGCAGGTTGAATTGTTTTTTTATTATGTCGGGACACTGTTTTATATTCACATTAAGACAGAGTCACTTGAAAATAACTGGCCTGGTGACGTCTGCTGGATCCTTTCAGGGTTTGTTTCAGTTGTGGTTTCAGTGGTTTCAGTTTTGTTAATTCACTTCTTGTTTTGTCTGATTTTGTATTTTGTCTGATGCGAAGTTACACCAAAACACACTTGTGTGACACAAAGTTGACAGACAAGTCTATCTTACTTTTCAGTTATGAAGTGACTGAACTACCATAATTACATCAGAACAACCCTGAAAACAAGCAAAAATATATGAAAATGAAATGTTCTGAAACGATTAGTGCATTGATCAATTAGCTAAATGTCAAAAAATGCCAAATATTTTATTCATTTGCAGCTTCAACTAAGTGAGAATCTGTTGTGTCTTTACTTACGTATTCACTGTAGGTTAATTATCAACCATTATAACTGAGCATGAACTACGTACAATTTTAAACAAAACCCCCAAACACCTGCTGGTTGAAGCTTTATTGTTATAGATTTTATTATTTTCATTGCATTACAGTAAACTAAATATTTTTAGATGTGGGACTGTTGACAAAATGACATTTGAAGTTGACATTTGAGACATTATTATAAGTATTTACTTGTTATTTCTGACTTTTATAGACTAAATGAAAAATAACCTGCAGCTTAACTGATGAAAATATTTACTAGCTGAAGTGTCACCATGCAAATTCTCCTCTGAAAGATGTGTACAAACTCTTTCCAGACACATGATAATTTCTTTTAGCTTCTTTGTAATGCAGTATCTTGGAATTGAAAACTACTTCCTTGCACAGTACATTTTTAGCTTATTTACTGACGAATAAGTGATACTTAGTTTGGCAAGCAGCAGAACATACATAGAAAAGGTTTGTGTTTATTGCTTGGAAAAGGGAATAATGTATTACTATTATATGGTAAGAGTCTGGTAATACCATGGAAACAGACAGCGTTTCCTTTTTACAGCACAGTTTCTGCTTACTTACGCAGTAAATAGTTAAGTAATACTTAGTAAGGCAGCAGAACATATATATTAAAAGCTTGTGTTGTCTGTCTGTTGGCTGTCTGTCTGGTAATAGCTGAAAACAGAAAAAAAACTTGTACTGTACAGTTTTTGTTTACTCACTAAGTAAATAGTAAAAACATCTACAAGAACATATCCAGTGTTTACTGTTCAATGACACTGAAGGAGAACTGTTCCTGTGCGGGTTGTTAGCAGGTAAAATTGTTAAATATATAAAGTCATGAACAATAATTAAGAAAATCTCAATTTGTAAGTAGTACATAATTAAAGTTGGGATATTACCAACATAAAACGTGGGTAACTACATCAGCAATTAATTTAGTGAATGCTAACTTCAACTGAGTAACAGAGAAGCTGTTTCTAAGAACTGGTTACGCACTGAGAAGTACAACTCTTCTTCTAAGGCCTTCAGAAATCCCCTTGGGTCAAGCAATAGCACACTTCTACATATCAGTGTTGTCGACACCAGACTTCAGTAGAAAAGACCCAGACTTATCTTAAAAAAGGCAGGACCTCCTAGACTCACATGCTACTCTAACTCCCCATTCAAATGAAATGAAGTTGACAAACTTTTACCACACACAAATATTTAAAAGTACTACAATTTGCCTAGAAAATTAATGAACAATTAATTATTGGTCAAATGTGTTTAGCTGGGTTCCCTTTATGTAGTTTTAGGACTGGAGATGAAATTTATGCACACACATTCAAGTGGGTTGAAAAACTTTGTTCGACTAGGACTGAGAAAGTTCAACCTCTCTGTCTATTCTCAGCAGCAGATACAGCATAGAGAGAATCATAGTACAGAGACAAGCAGCAGCGACCTTTAGGTGGCAGCCTGACAACAGAGTCTGAATTCTTTGAGGATTGGTCAAGTGACAGATGAGAGGGAGGAAGAGGTGGGACTCCACGTGCTCACCTCTTCTCTCCTCCCTCTTCTGTAACAGAGATGAACCTGCTCTGCTGCATACCACAGCCAGGCCACACAAACACAAAGCACTTGTGAATATACACATACTTTTATGCCAACCTTTAGGTCAGTGCAAGAGACTAATTTACACACATGTGCCAGTTCTCACCTTCGCTAACATGCCCACAAACACAGTGAGAGACAGAGCACCTCAATCTCATCTTGTCCATTCAGTTTTTAGTTTCTCTAGGACAAATTACCACTGCAGTGATGTGTGTGTTTAAGAGTGTGTGGCTGTGATCGACTGCTGCATTGCATAACATGAGCAGGAAACGTTTCTTAAAATGTCCTTTGACAATAAATCCAGGCAGAAACTCAGATCTTTAAAGTGTATCATCATTGAGTCAGCAAGAAGTCATACATATCTAAAATAACTTTGGATCTGGATGACGCTGATACAAAGCACCGGCCTACTGTCCTAGGCATAGATACAGTAACTTTGGCAGTTTTTTTTAGCGCTGCCTGTGTGATGGATGACAAGACACTTTGATATTTACCACAGGTAGAAGAGCAAGTATGATTGCTATCACTGTTCTCATTTGGTTATATAATTTTTCCACATTATGTTGCCTCATACTGGGTCAACCGTGCTCTGTTTTATTCAACTGCAGTTTTCCTACGTTTGTTGCCTTTTTATGCCTCAGTGCATTTTGTTTCCACGCTGGTTTCAGTTAAAGCCTGTCCGTTCCGTTTGCATAATCACAAGAGAACACTGAGGGAATTTATTCAAATTTGGCACAGGTGTCCACTTGGTGTCAAGGATAAACTGGTAAAATTTTAGTGTTGGAAGTCAAAGGTCACAGTGAGGTCTGGCCCATTCTCATCAACACTATACTGTATATAAAAAATGCCTGAAGGGAATTTTACTACATCTGGCAAAAAATGTCCAGTGGGACTCATGGATAAATTATAAAATATGGGTCTGGATGTATGAGGAGACATGCAACCACAATGCAGTAAATCTAGTCATTCAGTTGCATATTTTTGTAGCATTTATAGTTGTTTCCATATCCATGAAAAGTTTGCATCTACATCTGTGCACATGGCAAAAACAGAATTTTTTTTTTTAATATGTGATGATTTTAAAGATTTTGTTAGTCATACAACACAGAAAACTAAACTCTGGATTATGGACTGTTGGTAAGACACACAAACATTTAAAGATATTGGAGTTCCTTGGTAGCAGAATGTTCATGGCACATGCCACACAATCGCCCAAGTATATTTTAAAAAACATTTCAACTTTTCAATAATCTAAAATTAATCGATTAATTAAGAATAATCAGGTGAGGACCTGATTCACATTTGTGCTTCAGTTTAATCCAATGTTAAGTATTTTAGTCAATTTAACCTTTTATTACCGGATCAAATGTAGCAACAGAAACACAAAATTTTAGTTTTACTTAACTTCATTTAATTTCTGTAACAATTAGGGTTTAGGATGGAAACATTTGCTGGTATAATAGGGATAACCACTGACAGGTGGTTGAGAGACCAGTCAAACTAGTCTGAAAGTGTGACAGCACCTGATCGAAACAGGAAGAAAGGACATTGCATTAGAGCGGAGTGGTGCACTTGGAAAACAGCCAGTCTCTTTCCTGAAAAGATTGCATCACAGATAATACAGTTATTGTGTGAGAGGTAAGCGAAACTAAAACGCCAGCTTGTTAGCTATTTCATAGTGTGTTAGCTGCGTGGTTGTATGTATATGTGATGTGCTGGTTCCTGATCTGCCAGTTTTCCCTGAAAACGTACCCGTGTGTGTTTGGGGAAAGGACTGTGGAAAATGCATCTGGAAAACATAGAGAATTGGCCTAAAAGCGGAAAGATGCACAACAGCTTAAATCTCAAAACAAAACTCCTCAAGAGATCATAATAAGCCTCATGTGTAAAACACACATCCAATAAAGGGATTATATTATGCAATATTATGTCATTTTTATACATTTATATGGCTCTTATGTATGTAGACACACACCAGGCAGGTTAGAAGCAAACCCACTCCTTTTTTTCTTTTTTGGTAGAATCCATCCCCAGAATGGTCCAGTCAGAACTTTGCTCCTGGACAACATATATTAGGGGGCGTGTCACAGTCAGCTCTGGCCAATCACCGTCCACCTCAGCCTCTGCTGAGTGATTTGTTTTCTCACGTTTCTCCTGGCTATAGCGGTCTCACTCTGCAAACAGCAGCAAACGGGAGCAGCAGACCACAGTATGTGCTCCGCTCACATTATGAAAGAAAACAGAAAGCTCTACTCTATCCTTATGCTCTCAGGGTCTGAAGAACTGTGGATTCATTTGGTTTTTGGTGGAATGGACCTCACAGTGGTGCACAAATACAGTGTACAGTCGCCATACTATATCAGCGAGGACCTTGATGACAAGTTCTGAGAGGCCAAAATAATGTTTTGTGTCCACAACAGGCCACAATTTGAAGTTTTTTAGTTTACAGCAAAAAGAAAGTTCATATCCAACAAGCAGGAACTCTTTGTTCAATTCCTAAAACAATATAAATTCCTGCCTTTTGTAATTATATGCAACAGGTTTCATCTTGTTTCCAGCATTCCTGAGAGTAAAAATGCATAAGTATCTCCCATGTGCTTATTATTAATGCCCTATATTATTTTTTAAAGAGGAGACCAATAAACTGACCATCGTTCAGAGCCAAAGATACTCACACTGTATTACACAGAGACTGTGTGGTGGGGGCATGTTGTTTCAGGTAAATCCAATGTTTCGATGTATGAAGGTTTATCACAAACTAAAACACTAGCACAATGGTAAATAATTGATTATGTTAAACAAATTTTCATCTACCAGGTGCACATGGTTGATTGGTTTAAGCAGCCTGTTGCTAGATAACAGCACAGTGAGGTAAATGTTTTCATCTTGTTTTGCTCTATTTTTGAATTTGAACCAATGTCTTTTAATAATGGAGCAATTAACTGTACTATTAACTGTACACGATCCTCTATGTACAGTCGACCATTACAGGACTAAATATACAAAGTAGACAAGCAAGATGACACAGAAGGTGTAAAGTGATTTGTGTTGGCAGTGCTCAAAATTACCTCATCCAGATGTGCGCTCTTCCAGAGTGTGGGACCATATGTGAGTCTGGAAGAGCAGCTGCTTGAACGCTGCTCTGCACTCACCACAGGGGATGAGGGTTATTCCCTTCAGGCTCGTACATAATGTCTAAACCCAAACACGGTTCTTATTTGAACACACAAAAGTCCAGTTTTGCAATAACAGTCTGGTTTCCAAGACATTTCTGACCATAAACAAATGAGCAGAACGAGGTTTATTTAGTATGGCATATTTTCACTCACTGGCCTTGAGGCTTTGCCTACTGTGACACACACTTCTTTAAATAAATTCTAGAATATTCTCAGAATTGACTCAGCTTTAAAGATACAATCAGATGCTTTGGTTACTAGAAAAAGGCAGAAACAACCTGAGAGGATGAGGAGCAACAAGGCAGCTGACATGCTCAACCAAATGAGTAATCCTCTAATTCCATCTACCTGACTGGTCGCAGCTAATGACGCTAATTCTCCAGCGCATGCTGTGTGCAGTTTTCTCCACCTGGGTCCTCTGGAGGATTTCATTTTATCCAATGCACTGGGCTGTAAAACCTTGTTGCCAGGCAGAAATTTCATAAAAGCCAAGAATGAACAGATTTAATCCTGCAGTGCAAATTAAAACAACACACAGTCATTATTAGCTAATCTTCCAATGTGTGGTTGTATCTCTGTGAACCAATGTGTCCGACTACATCACAACATGATTCCAGACATCTAAATCACCACTGATAGATGTTCACATCATGACGCCTGTTATCTTAATCCAGCACTGTGGAGCCAGCACAGCTGAGGAGGAAGAAGATGTGAAGCAGAGATACAGCTTGTCTTATCAGTCTTGTCCTGCTACTCAATTAATGCCAGTCTCAACACTCTGCCGGAGGCTTTTACACCAATACATATTGTATGTATTAAACAGACACATAATTTATTACCAGTCTATTTAGCTTGAGTCTTTCTCATCAGTCCCCTGTTTTACATTCATGAAGTTACAAACTGTCACACCTGAAGATTTGGAAGACATGGAAACAGCTGGGAGTTAAAAGTCTGATCTGTCTCAGGAAGAAGCTATTTGTGTTCATATTCAATCCAGATTTATGCTGACATAGGGATTTGAACCACCTAAAAATTTTGGGTTTAAGTGATGTACTATTATTGCTCACCCATGACCTGTTGTGCTAACTGCTGTGCAAACAGCAATGATCGGTAAACCACTAAGCTACCAACTGTTTTGAAAACAGAAACTTACTGTCAGATAACATTTAACCTTCATATGGCAAATTTGATGCACCAGACCTTGGAATTATTTTTAAAGTGGTGAAGCAGATGGCTTCATAAATGGGCGTGTGAGTGGATGTAGTCCCTCTGCGACAGAAGACACATTCAGTTAATTTCCCATTGAGCAGCTCATTAGAGAACATAACCGGGACACAGCCTGGTTTCCACTGGATTTTACCCCAGTCCAGCCAAACGCTGACTCCTAAAATAAGTCCTGTAACATTTTTGGTTCCCTCAATTCAATACAGCACACTGTGACCCATTTTGAAACAACACAAACTAGGTGCTAGTTCTAGACTGGTGCTAATGCTGATGCAGTATTACAGTATTATGGTACCTTTATGAAAAAAGCCGGAGACCGAACGTGATGCTAAAGTTTACACAAAAAACATACTTTCAGCTGAGGATTTGAGTGTTTTGTGTCTGTCTATTTGATCGATAGTCTCACACACACACACACACACACACACACACACACACACACACACACACTGTATGAACAGAGAGAGAGATCCCAACGGAATAGACAGAACGACGAAGCCCATGTATCAACTGCATCCAGACAAAACCAATTCTTTCCGCAGTTGGAGGGACTGGGACTGGTTAATTCTCACTTCTTCTCATTAGTGTGGATTAGCAGTAGTTACAAATTGTTTACCAAATTGTGTGCGATTCTAACATCCTGTTTTTCCATATTATTGAAGCCATTTGTTGTTGGCTGTACAAACACAAGTGGATGCTGGTGAAAATTAATGTAGTATTTGTGTCTCTTTCAGTCCATGTATCTCAGGAAGTGTGTTTCCATTATTCTCTGTTATATATACTTCTATAGGAACACCAGAAAGTTTGCAAAAATGTTTTGCATAACAGTAGATGATGGAAACACATTATTTGCATTCTCCTTTAATGGGTTTTCTGGAAATTTGCACGAAATTTGGATGAAAACCTGATCTCTGCAATGTAGAGACAAATGTACAGTGATGGGCTACAACAGAGGGACATGAAAGTGATTCATTTTAATTTTTATTGATAAACTTAATCTATGACTTTAAAGATTATAACAGATCTGGCAATTCACTCGCAAATGTGTCTGTAAGCACAAGTGAAAATTGTGTCTTCTAAGTTTTACAGTTCTAAAAGTACTAACAACTTGCATATATTAAATCCTGAAGTTGAAATTATTTAACTGCAACTTTCAGAGGTCTTTAATTCTACAAATCTTCAATGGCTACTGAAAAGAGCTGATCACATTAGAACAGACACAGATTTACTGATGAGCAGTCTGACACAGCTGGGTCGACTGAATGAGTTAGACCAAGCCCAGCTGGGGGTGAAAGGACGTTATGCTCTTCTGTCCAACACAGACACTCACAAGTCTTTAAGGTCATCAGTCCAAATGTGTTAGATGCCTATTCATGGGCATGAATTAAGCTATTTGGGCCAAAAGAATAAGGACACAACACAAACATGATTCACTGAACTTAGTGTAGCCAACACAGAAAAAACAAGGCTCAGTGTTCGGGGCAGTAATTATCTAATTAAACCGTATTCATCCAAAAATAGCAAACTGCCCTGGGTGAGACTGGCGGCACAAACAAGTCTGTCAAGCACCATCACAGGACCAGTGTCATTTGATTTTAGTTACTGTTTTGCCCAAAACAATATTCACACAATATGCAAACACTTTGAACTAAACAAGCTCCATTTCCTGTGATGTGTCACTTGGAAAACACTAACATGTCGCAATTGCGAGCTGCAATCTGAGTGTCGCCACTAGGGGCAGTATAGCATAAAACAATTAGAAATATTTTACATTAGCATTCATCAGTGACATTTTAGTCTCAAATGACTTCTGAATTTTTAATAGTTGTTAAGTGTGGTTATACGGTTTCAGTTGTTCGAGAAGTTAAATCCTGGCTGGAAACTTTATCTGTCTTAATCTAAAGCCTTTTATAGTGGTGGCTCTCTTGCAGTTTAGAAGTTTTTTTGTTGTTGTTCACACAAGTCATACGTATTCGTACAAGTACCTACTTTTAAGTACCTGCTGATACTAAGTAATGTGACGAGTACTTAATAATATTGCAGTTGCAGTTTTTTTTTTTGTTATGAAAAACTGTAATTACTGGAAAAACGCAAGAACTCCCAACACTGTAATCAGATGTTGTTCATTTTCTGACTGTGACAAAATAAAATACATAACAGGAGACTATTGGTAACATTCAAAAATGAACATAAAACTCAACTGGTAAACAAGCATGGCACTGCCACCACATAATATGTTTTTTCATGTATTTGCCATACTCAATATTGGTATCGGGACATTCCTATCAAAAAGAACACAAAGGCTCATCTCACATTTCCCAAAGAACATCTTGATCATCCCTACCACTTCTGGGCAAAAATATTCTGTGGACAAAAGTTGGAACTTTTTGGAAGCTGTGAATTACAGCTGGCATAAAAGTAATACAGCATTTCATAAAAAGAACATAAGGAACAGTCAACATGGTGGTGATAGCGTGATGGTCTGGGGATGCTTTGCAGTTTCTGGACCATAATTGATGGAACCATGAATTCTGTACCAGTAGTATAAACACAAACCTATAAAGCCTTATGCTGTAAAAGCTACAGGATCTTAAAATATGATATAACAGTTTGGTTATGCCAGCGTGCTGCCTGCATTTTTGTCTCCGTTGTTCTTGTTTTTGTTGTTTTGCATTTTTGTCTAATTCTCAGGGGACCATAGATTGATTTAGTTCATAAACCAGATTGAATTAACACTGCTTAAGATGATGATGATGACGATGACTGAAACACGACGTGTTGCCCCTATTATCAGTGACATCAATGAAGTACAAACAACAGACATGCAGATAAAGGAAATGCCTAATTTAAAATGCTTCAGAGAACAAAACAACAAAGCAGAGAATGTTCTTTTAATGAAAATGAATTAAATAATACTAAAATATAATTAGCACAGCAAAAGAGCTGGAAATGAGCTTTGGCTGTACAAATACTGGAAACACTTGAACATCAGACATTCAAGGCAACAGTACTGCAAATGAGTGGGCATGGGGAAAGTGTGAGTCATGAGTAAGACATCACCCAAGTGGCGTTTTTAGTGGTATTACAAATTGTGGCAAAATCTGAGGGAGTGAGAAGTGAGAAAAAGTATAAATGTAAAATATGCTAAAACAGCGTAAATCCTAATGGTACATTTGGGTCAATGTTCCTTCCTTCAACCTCTCACACTTCATTTGGTCATAAATGTACTCATACCAAATATAAAAATTTAGGCAAATATTAAACAGGCAGGATGCTATCAAACATAAAAGCATTACTGCAAAATATATGTCAAATATAAGACCTGAATGACTGTTCCAGTTTGTGCAGAACAACTATAAACTCTCTACATTTAAGAGGTTGGTGCTGGACTGAGTTAACTGAGTTACTGGTCGGACATTTATGTAAGGGATTCTTACTGATGGAGCAGGATGTGTTTTAGGCCAAGAGACAAAGGAAATGGTAATTCATCTCTTCCTTTGCAAATAAAGACAAGCACAGAAAATGTTACAGTGCAGTGTCACAATCCATAGTTAACTCCTTCCTTCTTAATAAAAAAAGATGGTTTCTTGTATTTGAAAACTTTGAATATTTACAGATGAGAAAATAATCAGAGGCTTAGTTGGTATTAAAAAACAATTGCTAGATATGTAGAAGTAAAAAAAATCAACAGTACACCAGACAGTTTACAGTTAAGACATTTGACACTGGAGAAAGATGACTACATAAAGGCAGTCTGTGTGACTGGTGCTGCTGACTGATTATCTACACTTGCATGCAAAAGTATGTGACCGTTTTGGAACTACCGGATTTTCTGCATTAATTAGCCATAAAATGTGGTCTGATCTTCAGCTAACTCGCACATACAGTATAGACAAACACACAGCTAATAATACACAGTTTGCTGTGTAGACAACTAGTCAGACTTTACACTGGTGAATGAACTCTTTGCCCTGTAACCACTTCTAAATGAATGCAAATCAACTACTCTTCATATGTCTTATTGGGTTTCTTTGTTTTGGGGAGGCAGTTCACATTCAAGTTAGTTATCTAATGACAACAACTGTTAACTTTAGTTAACTTTAGCATTGGCTGAGGTGGTTACATACAGTACACCCGCACTGGGAATGTTAGAAATATAACAAGAACAATAAATTGATCTATGTGTTAATAGAAAAATAAGGTTAGATTTGCTTAAAAATTGATCTTATGTGAATATAAATTAAATTTTGACCATATTCTAAGACAATAACCCAGCGATCACTACATGTTTACAGAAAGTCAAATGCAGGGGTGTGCAACTTCCAAATGACAGAGCAATTAGAAAAGCTTAACAATGTGCCCAAACACTCCCACTAAAGCATTTTCACAAGGTCGACAACAGAGCAGTGTAACTGGGTGTGGGTGATCAGAAAATTATGCAAAATTACAGCCAATCAATGAAACAGCCTGACGCATAACATAACCACAACCTTATCATGCCTTCGTGTTACTGCTGTTTTCTGTTTAGTTGAGGCAGGTCTAGTAAATCTGAATCTCTCAGTCCACAGCCTCATTGATCATCCTGCATCCCAGGGAACTGCATGCAGAAAACGCTAAAAGGCGCTATAGGGCCAACACTATAAACCACTACATGCAGATCACTTTGCTTTAGAGTCTCTCTTTCAGTTTGGCTGCATTCAGTAATGCTGCAGCTAGATAATGTTGTCCAGTTGTCAGTCCAGTTACATTTAATTTCATAGTGTTTTATTGCCAAATGAACTGGTGTGTGGTCGCCCTCTCCTGTCCATAAAAAGCTGATGTAAAAACCTGAGTAGTTTAAAGACAGATCTTTGTTATTGCAAAGCAAAAAAGTATTTTTTGTAACTTTTTGTGCATCTTTCCTTTCCCCTTTTGTTGAGAGATTCATGTATCGACCCGTCTCTGCACACCTTAAGGAATGTGGTGAAAAAGAAGAGAGAAAAAATAAATGTACTCTTAAATTCTTTTCAACTCCTCCAGCTACAGAGAACAGGCTACGTGTCCCAGGTTTCTTACAACCACATGCCTCAACAATGCACCTCTTTATAGAAGAGGAGGAGAGTACAGAGCAGGTATGAGGAAGACAGAAGCAGGAAGAGAGATGCCCCTGGCTAAGGTTGAGCCTTACGGTACACTCAGCATGTTAGAAGCCAGGACCTTCCATTTTAAAAAACCTTTGATGGGCTCACGATGAGAGAAACGTGCAAAAAAAGAGCACTACATCATGCAAAGATTCTGTTTGTTTAAAAAGCAACATAAGGATTTAAGTTCTATTAAAAAGAATAACATTTGAGTGAGCCAACGAGCCTAAACACTACTGGTACATGAGCTGCTTCGTGTACTATAGGAAAATCACTAAATACAAATAGTAATGCAAAATTATGCAGCATGATTCTCCAAGTCTGGTCTCCTAATCTACAGCATTTTGGGGTAAATTTTATTTTCACTCATGCTCACAACAAAGGCTTCACAAACATGAAGTATTCTCTAAGTTCCACACTGAGTGGGGTTTATATGTCCTATTATTTCTATTTCCAAATGAAGATTAGTAGCAGAAAGTCCAGTCAGAATTTGATCATTACAAACCAGAGAGGTGGTTTGTTACTTGTTGATTGTAAGATCATCTGTATGACAAAACTACATGAGCAAGTGAATATTAAGTCTTTTGGAAAAACACCAGTTGTTCCAGCCGGGCGGCTCAGTAATCAGAGTGGTTGTGCTGAGAAGCTTTTGTGGCCGACTACATGTCAGAGCTGCGAAAGAACTGGGTGTTCAAGAAACCACAAAAAAAAGGAAAGAAAGGGAGGGCAACTGCATTGCTCAGGTGCTATCAGCAGCTGTAGCTTGTCTTTAAAATGACTGCCGGCAGTTTTACAG
>OMLM01020325.1:15703-50103 GCA_900302695.1 Helostoma temminkii | reverse complement strand
GAGAGAGAGAGAGAGAGAGAGAGAGAGAGAGAGAAGCCTGTGATCGCAAACGCTGGCTGTGATTACTTTAACAACCATTCAAATCCTGCAAGGTCATTCTGATAGGCACACAGGGAGGAAAGCAGGGAATTGTAAGACAAAGCTATGCTACAGTGTTTTAGTAGTGAAAATAATTCAACTGGGAACTGACTGCTATTCTCTAAATATGCTGTGTAACATGTTTCAACCTGAATTTGATCACACTCCACTAAGGAGTGCACGGGAGAAAGTAGCAGTAAAGACACAAAGGCAAAGTAAAGAAAACCTAAAACCACAAACTACACACCTTAATGACTACTGGGATTTAACACAGACCTCCTACACTGTAATATATGAAATTGTTCGTAGGCCAAAATAATGACATGTAGTATTGAGGCGCTTTAGTTGGGAGGAGCAACGAAGAGAACAGAATTTGACTGTAATAAAAAACAACTATCTTTTGTTACAAACGGGACTTTCTCTGCCTGTAGGACGTTGAGATTTTAAGCCTAACCATGACTTTTTCCACTCACACTTACCATGTTGATTTCGTTCCTAAACATAACCCATATGTCATTGTTCCTAAACCTAACCCATATGTCTGTGTTCCTAAATCCACTAAGACCATTGCATTTGCACAGTTGTTGTCCAGCATTTGACTGTTTAAGGATATAAAAAATGTGTTAATCCACCCACTATTTTGGTACCTGGTGCCAAAAAGGATGCAAATTTTAAAGATTAAACAACAATTATTGATGTCACTCACTTTCAGACACAGGGGATTAGTTTGTTTCACATAGTGGACAGAGTCTGAACTATGTGGGTTTTATTTGCATTGGGAAACTTATGCTAAACTGACATCTATGTGGGTACAACACATAACATTTCTAGTTGCATGGTTTACTCATCATTATCCTCTGAAGTACTGTAGGGCTGAAAAAGCCCATTATTTTAACTAATGGTTCATAAAATAATCAATTCAATGTTTAGTCTGTACAGTGTCATAAGATGAGAATTATGGCAACAACAATCCAAGATGTCTTCGCCAAAAAAAAAAAAAAGAAAAGAAAAAACATTTCCCCTTTTTTCTGGCTGGAACCATAGAGTGTTGATAAATGACAGAAACAATTAAAAGTATTTGTTTAATGATTTTTGTCTGTTTCTGTCAGATTTTCTGTTTGTTCTGGGTGTCTGTGGTTTTTAAAAATACTTTGTCTTGAGAATTTGTCATATCAGGGAGAAACCTACAGAGCGAGGTCAGGATGAACTGTGTTCTTTTTCTGCCTGAACACATTATATCTTCAACAAAACAGATAAAAACGCACAGCCTGGGCTGCAGAGGTTTGCATATCGGTAAGATTGAGTGCCTCAGTTGCAGCACGTCACTGGTACATTTACTGTATTATAGTGTGAAGCAGAACAGCAAGCGGCCATATCAGATCTAGCTCGGAGTTTGATAGTTATAAATGACCTGAATACAGCTAGCTGAAGGTCCAGTGCAAAGAGAATTATTTAAACTGACCTGTAGCAACAATGACTGTGCAATTTGACTTTGTATTCATTCACCAAAAGCCAACTGTCCTTAGAAGAATGAAACAAAACTTTTTTCCCTATTCAACATTCCAGCCATTCACTGGACCTGAACCTGTACTACTGGTCTTAAATGAAAATGAACAACCATGCTTGTCGAATCCTTGTTCTTCTGTGGCAAACCTGAACGAGGCACAAAAATATGCTCCAGTTAAACCAGATTAACAAGACAAAGGGGGATTAGTGGGGTTTCATTGTGGAACTCTGGTGCATTTTGCTTAAAACAACAGCACATTACACAGATCATGTGGACGGAGTCTTGTTGAAAGCTGGAGAAGGATGAGGAGGAAGAGGAAGCAGCAGGCACATCTCTTAGAATAATCTGCTAATCTAATCTGAACTGGAATTATCACAGAGGGCACAGTCCCAACAGGAAGTTAAGGAGCTTTCATCCTGCAGGAGAGGAGCTGACATTAAACATACGAGAGCTGATAGTGTGCAGCCAATTTCCCAGCATGACTCTGCAGGACCGTCTACTCCTGCTGTAATCTTTGTTCTAGCAAAGCAATTTAATCAGCGTCTCCATGGCACAATATCTCAAATCTGACTCTTTTTTTTACACTTTGAAATGTGCAGGAAAGGATCCAGAGCGCAAGAGGAACATGAAGAAACTTAGGGCTGCACAGCTGCTTTATGGCTGTTTGAACATGTAGCTATGCAGTTAAAAGTTGAACCAACTGTTACGCAACAGCCATCATCCTGCAGAGGAGTGAATATCTCAGCAATACTCACCTAAATATGCCTTAAGTACTATGGGATTCAACTCTAAACAGGGGGCCTTAAGCTACAGTTTCATTTCCAGTAAATTAAAACCTAGAAATTTACAAAACCAACCCTGAAAATAATTTAGTTAAATTTAATTTGTTTCTGTTTGTATAAGAACAGAACGGTAAATTACTCTCCACATCCACCACCTTACTGAGCTTGAATGCCGCTGCCAACACAGATGATCAGGTAATGTTACCTCGCTGTGTAAAAAGGCAAAAAAATAGAAGCAGGTTGTTGTGTTTTCGGTTTTTCATGGATGCAACTGACAGTGTTTCAGCTGAAATACACCTTCCTCAAGACTTAGATTTTTGGTCAACAATGCATTTTTAAAAAATGTTTATCTCACTAATTTCCCGTTTAATGTTTGTGATTGTTTTTATTTGCACCGTAAGAAGTACCATCTTACCCTGGTTCATAAATAAAGCTCAACCTACTTAATATCTCTGCACTTAACTTTAACTTTAGAATAATAAACATATAATAGAGTTTACACATTTGCAACAGGGTCAGCAAAAACTGTACATTATAACCTCATGAGCAGCACTGCTTCATTTAAATAACGTTTCAATGTAACTGAACAGAAACAGAGGCTTTCGTGAGCCAGATGCCAAACACATCACTAGAAAGAAACGTAAGTAGGGATCATCCTGTCACTGATCCACAGCCAGTTCATGTTACTACCATTCACACAATGATTCTCTGTTCTGTGTGACTACTACAAACACCCTGGAGGTTACACGGAAAGGGTTAAAATAAAACAATATGATAACCTACTGACATCAAACCTTCAACTTGTACCATCCAGAAGAAAACCTCTAGGGAGAAAGTCTTTGTTACTGTAAACAACACCAAAAGCAACATGAACATCATCCTCATTTCATGCAGTTTCTTTTGTGTGTGTGTGTATCTTTCATCTTATCCTGTGCTTGAGCATGGTCAGCATCAACAGGTTTTACTCCGGATGCTCTTCCTTATGCAACCCTCCCCAGTTGCTGGGCTTGGGACCGACACTCAGGGTACATGGGCTTGGAATTGTTCAGGACATTTTGGTGCTTCAATGTCTTGTCCAGGCTTCTACTTTAAAGGTAGCGAACCATTAACCCTTCAGTTTATGTGAAAAAACATGGGCACAACCAAAAACAGACAAAGACAAGACAAGACAAAATGTCAGGGAGCAAAAGGCGCATTTAAAGAACATTTCTAAGACTGAAAGGAGGTTGGCTCCAAAACAGCCCTGCTCAAGATTTGTACTTTGCTGCCAGCGTTTTTTTCTTCAACACACTGGGACAAATGTGGAAGAGATGGGTGTATATGTTATTATATATTAGGAACTGCGAGTCGGACCACAAACTTTGGGATTCGTAGACGACTACCCTACCAAACGAGCCACAGTCGCTGTGAAAACTGTGGTGCAATAAACAGGGTACATTTACCAGAGGGTCATGAAACAAACGCATTCAATCAAAAATGTTGCACCCAAACACAAATTAGCTCACATAAACTGAAAAAATACATGAAACATAAGGCAGGTGACCCAGATCTCGTCAGACCTTGGACATTTCCAAACTAAGCAGGAACACCGTATGGGAGAGACAGAGTTTCTTGAAACAGGCAGATGAAAAGTACGTTACATATAGAACTTCAAAAAAATCCAAGTTAATCATCTCTGAGTCTGAACTTCACTGGGGGGCAAAGTACACTCAGAGTCTAAGACAAGAAAGTGAGAAATTATAGTGCATGCTGTCGTCAGCCTGACCAGCATGAGTACACATGGGCAGGGCCACAAGCAAACCTTTATTTATATTAGAGCGAGAGATTATATGGTGCACATGGTTCTCTGTCATTTAGTGGCTGCTCAGATACACTTAGTGGTTTGGGGGAGACTGAACTCGTCACTTTAGAAAGAGCACTGTCTCAGTTTACACTCAGCTGTGATGACAATGGCAAATAAAGCAGCTATATATAATATGTTCTGTTCAATGGACTCAACAGGTAAAATATCACAATTTCTGTAAATGAAGAAGTTACAGTATATATCAAATATATATTTCAGAATATTTGTGCTGTCTGTCACCTTTCCTTCTCCTCCTCCTCCTCCTCCTCCTCTTCCTCCCTGCATCCCTGCTGCCCCCAGCTCATCTCACTGGCCAGCTGTCCAAACAAATGTTACGTAGCCGGCGCTTATGTAATGAAGCAATGCAAGTGCTTAGTGCGTCCTCTTAACCATCTTGTTTCGCATGATATAATCAGTTCAAAACATCTGAGGATGCAGGTGAACCTCACGACTCTTCCTCCTGGCTACAGATTGTATGGATTCAGCTCAAATTAGCTGCTTCAGCAATCAATGTTATGGATCAATGTGAGCGCTTAGTGGATAAAAAAAATAGTCTGAGCTGAGCTGATGAACAAAAGCTGCAACATCAGCTCCTCTGTGTCAGAGGGAGAATAGAGAAGAGACACAAATACTGTGACAGAGACTGAAAGCTTTTACAGACACAGCTGCTACAAAACATATTAAACACCTTATTTAAGTTAATTCCCAGAGTGCAGCAAACACTAAATGAAAGAGTGGCAGCTGGCATGTGTTTATCTGTGTTTGTCCTGCAGCACACACAACTGGTTTCTTTGTTCTCACCTCAGTGTGTTAGAAATATTCACAAGTATTTGTTACTGTGCTGTACTCTCCTGCAACAGAACACAATAAACTGAGGGTTTTGCTGACTGTGCATGAACAGATGAACTTGGAGACATCTGAAGTTGACTGTTTCTGCCAGCGCACATGCACAGACAAAGAAGCTTTCTTACCGTCTCGTTCTCATCTGGGAACATACTGTCCTGTAACTGAGTTGCTGCTGCTGCTGCTGCTGCTGCAGTGGAAGTGTTGTAGCTGGTGGTGCTGATGCAGGGAAACACAGCAGTCTCCGCTTATTCACAAACTCTCTCCCTGACTGACATGTCACTGTAGCACACACACACCCTTAGACACACACACACACACACACACGGATTCAATCACACATTATTACATAAACAGAGAGAGAGAGAGAGAGAGGAAGAGAGAGTGCACACAGCTCAGTGAAGCTCGCTCTCCCACGCACTGACCTGCCCTCCCATAATGCCATAATACCACTATACCACTAGGGCCCCAGCAGAAATAATAGCCCCTGCCTCAACACACACTTGTCTTTTATGTCTTTTATAAAAAGAAGTTGCACAGGGCAGTAGAGATGGATCAAAATGTAATATCACAAATACTGTGACCATGAGCAACATTATCACAGTATTGTTAAAATGTTCGAAAATACTGATACATAAACTGAAATCACTAACGTGGATATTATCATTATTAATAATATTATCATCTCTCTTACACACATTGACATACTGCAAGGTTTTTAGAAGGGGCTGTCGCACATCTTTCAAGCAAGTGACACTACCATGATGTGTGTGTGACAGTCAAAATTAGACAATATGCATCATTATCCTCCTTAAAAAAATATCTACAGAAAGCTAATAGTTTATTAAATCAGTGTTTTACTTATGTAACATGACAACTGTGTATTTTTACAGTAAATACATGTATTTATGTTATATCTATGTGCTGAGTATTTAGATCAAATGGAAAACAAATATTAACACCAACATACAACAAAAGTTGTGTAATTACTCTAAAACTACAGAGAAGTGAGTCTCTCCAGAGAAAGCAGCAGGAATCATGTTGCTATTTCACTAATAAGTAGAGTTTACTGTCTGCAGTTTTCAGCAGACAATCCCAAGCTATGTACAAGCTATGTGATTACTGAATTACACTGAATTACTGAATTACAGTCTAATAGTTCAGTAATAGAGACATAGAAAAATTATCACCTTTTAGACAGTTTCAACAAAACATCAGAAATTAAATTTTAAAAGTAAAATTCATGGCATCCTGCTGAAATGGATTGCATTATATTATACACGTGTACCTAATAAAGTGGACAGTTGCTGCTGCATAAAGTATGACTAATCAATTTATGAGTATGGACAAAAAGACTGCTGGTGATTATATTCCTAAAAGGAGATAACTGTGAAGTCGTTCTGATGCTTAAATACAAAAAAATACATCAAAATCTACAACAGAAAAGTCAAGAATTTTTTGTCTGGTGCTGATGCATTTTAAAAGCAGCACGAAGACAAAAATCAAGCTAGGAATCTGCACATTCATTATGAGGGAAAATAGTCATCAGTTGCAATCCTAATGCATGTCACTGTGCTAAAGATCACAATCATCTGGATGGCTGAACAGTGACCCAGATGTGAGGGAAGTGGTTTTGCGACAGAAGGCCAGCAGCTGTAATCCACAACCATCTGTCCAGAAACATGACGGAGTAAGATGAAAAATAAAGAATCAAAATGTATACAACTAACAGCTTCAGCAAATGTTGGGACGAAAGAGCCCATAAATCCTGATGTTGCTTCTGTAAACAGTTAATCATGATGAAGCGAAGCGTTTAATTTCTGCAGCGATGCTGAAAAACAACGCAAAGCTTTATTAAAAACTTGCTCCACTGTAATTAATCCATGTTTTATTAAAAAAAACAAAAAAACAAAAACAAATTAGAGCCCTTGATTTGCCATGTTTCCATCTGGGGGTCCTTGGCATGAAAACATTCAGGACCTCATGAGAGAGAGGGAGATTTAGCATCTGAGCAACCCTCCAGTGAGTTCAGATCCTCCCAGCCAACATCTGACATAATAAGGCTTTTTAATAAGGCAGAGAAAGTGAATTAACAACAGTGCAGATGGCCTGGCCTCTATTAACAGATCACTCATTCTGCATGTGTGTATGTGGGTGTATTAAAGTCGTTTGGATGCATCTCTGAATGACTCAACAGAAAGCTGTCTTCATCACTCGACGAATTGGATGGATTCATAAATCACCTATTTTATGTGCTACAGATGTGCGGACAACAAGGTGTGACTGTGTTAAAAACGCGATTCAACTTTCTGCCACGATGAGTAATCACAGCAATGAGGAAGTGCTTCCTGCAATCAGTCATCCTGCTGAGAGCCATTAGAGGTTTTCAGTTGATTACAGCCGTCGTAAAGAACGACAGGAGTCTGAGACTCAATCAGAGATGTGGAGTAAAGTAAAGTGTCTGTAACTTTGATGAGATATGAGACATGTTTTTCTTTTGAGATGGTCTTGACTCTTTTTTGGCCAATACTTCTGAGGCCTTGGAGTGGTATTTTACTAATTTAAGGCTTAAAACTTTCTCACAACTTCCAGACATCCTACAGAAAACAGAGACTCGAGTTCATGCTAAATAATGACCTCAGGTTAATGACAAGAACAAAAGGTCAGAGGGAGTTTTAGATAAACTTGGGTTAATCTGCATCTCTACCCTGCCTGTCATTGTGTACAAAATATAGAAAACTGCAATAAGGGGTCGCTCCGAGAGGCGGGTACACCCTGGACAGGTCACCAGTCCATCGCAGAAGGGTACAGATTCTGACTTCATCACATCGTTGACACTGTCTTACCAAGGGTACATGACTTTGTGAGAAAAACATATTCACAGGCAGCTGCAGGACGTTACAGCTGATATTTAGACAAGCGGTGTCTCTCATTAACAGCTCAGTGGGTTCATGAGCATTTTACTCTCGAGCAAATTCTAATACAAATAAAAAATTTTGGGGCAACTACTCCCTCCTAGAAGACATTCAAAAATTGAAAAAGGGGTGGCAGTGCCATGCTTGCCTAAATTTTAAATGGGATGTGAGCAATAGTCTCCTGTTGTGTATTTTATTTTGTCAAGGTCCGAAAGCGAACAACAGTGTTTAAAGTTACTGCACTTTTTCAGTAATTGCAGCTTTTACAATAAAAAATGCTGCAACTGCAATATTATTAAGTATTACAGCAAGTATTCAAATGTAAGTACTTGTACACAGTCAGAAAAAAAGTGGTATCGAGACATTCCTATTTAAGGCCTCCTCCACTGTTGAGGGGTGTCTGGTTAGTTAAGCCCCCTTAACTCAATATGTGCAAGTTGTTCTAATATGTCAATGAGTGCGACGCATGATTTACACTGGCCAACATTTTACATGAGGCTTGGTTTTCCTCGAGTCAGAGTACTTTTGACCTACACCACTGAATGATTGAAGTTCCTGCTTATTCGTGGTCAAGTGAAGATTTATGACAAATCAAAAATGGAATCATGTTTTGCAGAAGAATTACGTTTGTTATTCCACCACACGGCAGCAGTCCATTAAATAAAGCTTGTCATTTGATGCATGTAACACCACATATAATATGATTGTCTTGTTTGTTTCCATTCCCCACCTTAAGAACCAACTTCTCCAGCTGTCTCTTTTGATTATCGTCTCTTGTCTGCACTGTGGAGGTTCAAATATTTCTCTTTCTGTTCAGTAAAAATTTCCTTATCCCCAGCAACAAATACAAGACCAAAGAAGAATAAGTGCTATCACATGATGTTAAGCCAGCAGCCAAGGTTTGACATTTGAGGATCAACTACTATGCGTTAATGTCCAAAACTAATTACATTAGGTTGTTACCCACAGCATACACAGTATGCGGCATACGCAGTGTTTCTCACAGTGCCACTGTATTTTTATGATACTGAAGAAAGAGATCCGATGACAGGCAGAATGAATGAGGTGGTGCAGCGAAGCAGCAAATTAAAACACACTGAGACCTTGACAGCCATTATATTCATGGCTAGAGGGAAACATCTGCTTCAGTGGATGCAATGTCCAATCCAATGTGGCCAAGCGCTTTAAACATGTAGCTCTGCTGGCAAGGTCTCATTCTCCCACTACGGATCACTGGCTAATTAATTGAATAAATATGAGAAACAATAAAAATGTTGAGCCATTTCAGTTCAGTTAGGGAAACCCAGTTTCCCTAGGTAGATTTCTCCCTGAGAACGCAGATTACCCCACATGTAAACAGGTTTCTAATCAGCTTTTTACAAGAGCGTATTTGCTGAAACATGGGCTGTCGACACCTCTCTATCAGCTGAGAGGAGTGAAGATGAATGAAGGAATCAATACACGCACAACGCTGCCTCGTTTGCATTTGCCTTTAGTCCGCCTAAAGATGCAAGATGTCCTCCAGATGTCTAAATAAGTCACTTTTCATTGCGCATTTCTTTAATTCAGTCAGTTTGCACTTTAAAATGCAGCGCTGGCCTGTCTGCCTTTCTGTGAACCATGTCTCCAAAATAAGCCAGAGCTAGGGGAGAAATCAGAATGCATGACATCCACAGATTTCCAGTAATCAGGTTACTTAACTCCCATGTAAACTCGTTCCCCGATTACCAGAGAAACCTGGCTTCTCTGAGTAATCTGATTTCATGTAAATGCAGTCACCAACAACAACATGCAGGATGTTTGAGCAACGAGTTTTTAAACTCCCTACTATAAATTTTGTACTATCAACTACTATAAACTGTTAGCTCGGGAGCTGAAGTCAGAGGTTTACCATAGCTTCATTTGTTCATTTTTCACACACAAAAACACTATTTAAAATGCCCCCGTGCTTGAGTTAACAAGAAATGGATGATATAACATACAACATATAGCAGCACAATATACCCCTCTAAAAATGCTTCTGAAGCCTGGACGATGATAGAGCAGTGGAGCCTGTGGAAACTCAACTTGTCACACTAGTAGTGACAAAGTAGGCTCTAGCTGTCAGATCCAGAGCAGCAGATAAAAGTCTGGCCAAGAGTTCACTCATCACAGCCTGAACCAAGTAGCTTATCAGACAAAGCCGCATGAGCTGAAAGATCAACAGCTCGCTGCTGGAAACACAAACCCACAGCTCTACTATCTGAATTCACACAGCTGTTTAGTAACTCCTGTCTTTCCTATTCCCTTTAAAAAACAACATTGCCACAAAGTAAAGAGGCTCCAATAACAGGAGAACAGAATGTGTACAGCGACAGGGGAGTGGCGGGATATACATATTTAAGGAAGTCCCGAACCACACCTGTGGTGTTGACACCAGCAGCATGATGCCAGGACCGGGGAAAAACAAACAAGCAACACACTGAAACTCGGACAGTTTCATATCAACAGGCTTGTGTGGTAAACACCTGCACTCAACAAGGATACAAGGACCTTCACTGTCATCTCATCGCAGTTAGGTTTACAGTTTGACAGTGTGATGGCATGAAATTGTGTTTCCTAGGAATTTGGTAATGGGCAAAGTGTGAACTAAGTAGTGTGTAGTATTTAGCCAGGAAGATGCAGAGTGGTACTACAACAATGATGAAAATCATAACAGTAGTGAAAGATGAGGAGCAGATGAACTAAACACTGATTTAACCACTTAGGCAGGGGTGAATAGCACATCATATCATTTCCTTTTCTAAAATAACAGAATTAATAACTTAGATTTGTAGTTTTCTACTCCTAAACTGCAAATTTAAAGAGGAGCCCAAACTATTTACATGTCAGCAGGAGTGAAACTGCTTAATTTTGGTGCTGAGGTTAACCTCTGTCTTGTATGCTGACTACTTTGAGACATGTCACTGCCATCACCTGATGTTTTCTATGCTCTACTGAGAGTAAAATATGGGTTTTTGAGATGATGAGGAAAGTTTTGCTTTCTTTGTTATGTAGATTTTACACAGCATCCCAACCCATGTGGGATCCGGGTTGCATGACAGTGCTTCATGATTAACTGTGTCTCAGGGAGGAAGATCAAATGACCCACATAATGGGAAAATCACGGTGTTTACCTGCAGACAAAGCTTGACTTGTTGTATACAAAACCTAAACCAGTTTGACTATTCTGACCTTTCCGCTGCCATTCAGTGGCACAGAATGACTAAGGGAGGAAGGAAGAGTATTGTGGACTGGGTTGCTCTCAGAGAATATATGGCCGTTTAGATAACCTTTAACACACACCTCATACTGAATCAAGGTTGTGTTGTGTATTTATAAGTGTTAGTGAGCGTAAAAATACTGCAGTTCCTGCTAGCTTTGTTTTGGCTGCACTAATGCCATTTAGCTTCTTTTTAATACTCTCCCCATGTGTGATGTGATTCTCTAAAGTCCATCTTTAACTCTAGTGCTATAATATATCTATATTATATCTTATATTCTGAATTTAATGATTATTTAGGTCAAACTTTCACAACCTGTAAAAGTCCTATGCTACAGGTGTAACCTGAACGCAGCTACTATCCCTGCACCCTAACACACAATAAGAGCCTATTTTCTCTCTGGCTCTTGTTCAGCAGTTCAGTGAATTCAGGAACAAACATCACTGACCAAAGACAGACTCATCTCACTGATAAACGTGTGAACTACATGAAATAGGTGAGAACTGCCAAGACCCTCAGGGGGGAAAAATAAGTGGAACCTACAGCAGGAAACCTGCAGGGCCACTTTCAGTGTAACAACATTTGTTAAGCAGCATATGATGCCCACAGCTTTAATTGAGATACAACTTCAATGAGAATTCATTGTCTTGTGTACAGTACGTTGAAAACTTAGTAAAACACAATGGACTTAAGTAAACAAACCACTGCAGACTATTCCATTGCGTAACTGACTGCTGAAAAAGCTTTGTAAACTTGTTCGGTTTTACCTGTAGATGTTCAGTGGACGAGCTGCTCAGTTCATCTCCAGATTCTGAGTCGTTGGTGCGTCTGTCTTCACCAGCTGAGTCACAGTGGGCGTTGTCCACATCCAGCGGGGCTCTGACCATCTCTGGGGATCGCGCTCGGGTACGGGGCAGAGTGCTGGACTTTCCCTTCTGGGGCGGCTGGGGGCTGTAGCCATGGACAAGACTGTCAGCCAGAGCTCGGTCATGGTCTGTCGGGCTGCTAGGGGTGTGATGGTTACTGTTCCTGCGCTGACCGAGGGGACTAGGATGTCCTGAAGAGGCAGTTTGTGCAGAAGGTGAGCGCCGATTGTTGGACTCATGTCTGTGAAGGTTCTCGGGGGAGCGATCGCTGACTCCCAACTCTAGATTGGCTGGCTTTACTCGGAGTGGACCCCCACTCTGAGGTGGTGGGTTGCTGCTGGCAGCAGGAGGGTGCCCAAAGAATTTAGGAGGTGGCATGAGGGCTTTGCGGACCTCTCGGACATACTGAGCCGGTACATAAAAAGGTTTAGCCCCCTCATCTTTCTTCACCTGCCACCAGTCCTCATTTGTTTTCTTCACCAGCATATAACACTCCCCCTGCCGGATGGTGATGAGTCGGTCCTTGGACTTGTATTCATAGTCAAACTCCACCTCAATGTAGATCTGTCCCGGGGCAATATGCAGTTCTGCCATGACTGTCCACCAGACAGTTCACCGCAACAGGATGGTGTTTATTAGCATGGCTTCATGAGCAGAGCTGCAGAGAAAACAAACAAGGCTTAAGTAAATATCCATGTAAATACATCATGAAACTTGCTGAAACTGATTCAGTCCTTGGCCTACAGTGCCACAGCGGCAGGAACTTTTGTTGCATGTGAACCTCTCTGTCCACATTTCCTGTGTGCCTCTCTAAATTAAAGCAACATGCTTCAAATATTTTGTCAATTAAACAGTCTGGTTTCAATGTGAGGGTTATTTCTTATTGGGAAAAGAAACATCAGACTAAACACTGTAGTTTATAAACCGCTATAGCAGTGGCAACATGCACGAAGGTCAACGCAGCAGGCCACAAATGTCCATGCAGTGCAAGTGCAATGTACCACAAGCAATGGCTTGACGTGCAAATAACAATGTGAACATTCCTTTATGGTTTCTTACTACTGAAGTCATCTCACTTAACAGCATTTGGCTCAACATCATGCCAAGAATAACAACAGTATGTGCTTCTCTGAACAAGGTCATAACATCTGCTTTTTTATGCTGAATTGACAATAGAAAGCGTCACTACATGAACTGGCTTCCCGTTTAAAAAATGTGTTTTACACCAATTTCAATTTCAAGGGAAATGTATGGGAAAAAACTTTTTTTTAACACATTTCTACCAACAATGACAGCATTTTGGGTTTAGCTGAAGTATCAACTAACAGTGACAGAATAACTATACCAAAAATCACATCATGTCACCTAAAGAAGCTTAAATGTTATTAGATGGAAAGAAAAAAAAACAGAGTTGGTAGGTATTGAATGTTAAAAAACTAAATGTTAATAATCCCAAAATATATAATACATAATAAACCCCCAAAGACACATTTAAGAAAAAAAAAAAAGAGTAAAACCCACTTAGAAAGTGATCAAACACCAAATTAATCAAAAATAGTATGGTGGCACAGCAGAAAATATGTATGTATAAGGACATTTCTATGTGATTTGTAGTAAACTTTAGTTTACCACAGCTAAGTCGCAGTTAACCAACACTGCCCGAACCCTCTCAGAACAAATGAATCAGACACAAACTACCATATCTCTGTTTTCCCGGTTAACTCTCTGATTCTCAGTTTTCTGCTAATGACAGCAGCTGAGGCATGTTGCTGCTGAGTGGAAAGATTAGTCAAATCATACACATAGTTTCCTGCTGAGCTCATGTGTACACACACACACACACATACACACACACAAACACGGTTACAATATGAGGTGAGGCTGCAGCTTCTTGAGCAACATTGTAGAAGCAACTGACAGAAACAACAAGAATCATGTGATGGAGTCAGGCCTCAGTTTGGGACACAAACACAAGTTGTCTTCAATAATAATACTGCAAGTGCTAAATAATAACAAAAACAGAGGCTAAAACTAAGCTAAGGTCAGAACCACATTCCTAGTGGTTGTAGTAGAAAAGAGATCAATCTATTTACTCTGTATTCACTGTCCCGCTGCTAACTGTACTGGGAGTGTAAGTACTCATCATAATACTCTAGTCACCTACTGTAACTAGCTGATATGAACACAGACTAGAGCTGAATGATTTTTCACCGTAACATAAGGTTTGTTGCCAAAATGTGTTTGAAATATTTTTATCAGCCACAGTTGTCCTTGTTGTGATGAAATATAATTAATGGTCTTAAGAACCACAAGCACTGGTTTCAAGGACTGTGTTGGTCTAGATGAGGTGGCAGGACATTACAGCAGGAAATTACAGTGTCATCACTGAGTCACACCCAGTGAGACCTTTGACTTAAATGTCAATATTATGACTTTGAGGAACAATCCAGACTACAAATCTGTCGTTCTAAATTTATACTCATGATGCTCAGCCCATAATGGCCTCTTTAATCACAAGATTTCCATTTTACTGAATTCAAAACGCTCTAGTGTTAATTTTACACAAGTACCAGTCCCGTGGTATTTAGTGTTTTTCACCATGCATGTTTAGTCCGTCTTCTCCAAATCAGCAGTCTCCACTGAGAGTGGGTAAAAGTGGAGAGTGTCTGGCTTTTTACCAATTTCTAGATTTCCATATTCTCTGTGGATATTTGTGTTTTTTTAACAGTAGGAAAGGGGGATTTGTTCTTAAATTAACACTAAACAAAAACAAATGACTATAATCTGTTATTAAAACTATATCAGTCCTAACAATTACTAAAAAAAAGTGTTCACCTCTTTGGATGTTTCACCCAATCCAATTTTATTGACATTACAAACCAATCATGGTCAATATAAGTTGACGAATTTGACAAAAAAATGTCAAAGTGAAAACAGGTTTCTACAAAGTAATATCAATGGGGAAAAAATTTTAAGATAAAATCAGTGTTTGCATTAATATTCACCCCGTCAGGTCAGTATTTAGTAGATGCACCGTTGGCTGCAATCACAGCACAGAGTCTGTGTGGATAGGTCTCAGTTAGACTTGCACATCTGGACACTGGAAGTTTATGCCATCCTTTGCAAAACTGCTCAAGCTCTGTCAGGTTGCATGGGGATGTGGTGTGAACAGCCCTTTTCAAGTGTAGGGCTGCAACTTATAATTATTTTGATAATCGATTAGTTAATCGGACGATTATTTTTTCAATTAATATAAACACAATGAAAACAAATGAAATATAAACTTTTTTTTTTAAAAAGGTTTGCTTATTGAAACTATATAAAACCCCAAATCAGAGTATTTATATTAAATTAATTTTGACATTTTTAACTTTTTTCTTTCTTACTTTCTTTAAATATTCACAATATAAATAAATACATACAAGCATTGAGTTATACTCTTATAAAATTCACATTATAAAATTTGACTTTGCACTATTCTAATTTGAGATATTCTATGGTAGCGCTATCCAGCATACATGCTTCAGGTCATTGTCTTGCTGGAAGACAAATCTTCCCCCAAGCTGTAATTGTCTTGCCGACTGAATAAGATTGTCCTCTAGAATTATCCTATGTTTTGCCCTCTTTTATTTTACCCTCTACCTAAACAAGCCTTTCAGGGCCAGCTGCCGAGAAGCATCCCCACAGCATGATGCTGCCACCACCGTGTTTCAGCAGTGGCGTTCTCCTTGCCACTCTCCCATAAAGCTTTGACTGGTGAAGAACCTGGGCAACAGTTATATGCACAGTCTCTCCTATCTCAGTTGCTTAAGCTTGTAACTCCCTCAGAGTAGTCATCGGTGTGTCAGCAGCCTCTCTCACTAGTCTTCCTCTTGGACGGTCACTCAGTTTGTGTGGACGGCCTGTTCTAGGCAAATTTAGACATTTGCCATTTTCCTTCCATTTCTTGATGATGGATTTCACTAAACTCTGGGGGATGTTCAGTGCCTTGGAGATTTTTTGTATCCGTCCCTTGACTTATGATTTTCAATGACCTGTTCTCTGAGTTGCTTGGAGTGTTCTTTTGTCTTCCTGGTGTAACGGTAGCCAGGAATACTGATTAACCAGTGACTGGACCTTCCAGACACAAGTGTCTTTATACTGCAATCACTTGAGACACATTCACTGCACTCAGATGATCATCATTACATTAATTGTGGGACTACTAGTACCAAATATCTGGACATCTGTTGGAGTAGGTCAATCATTTTACAAAGTCGCCAACTTATATTGACAATAAATGATTTATAATGACAATAAAAGGGTGAAATATCCAAGGGAGTGAATACTTTTCATAGGCACTGTACATTGTGTAGCAGAAGAACAAGGTTCTTCTTCTGCTGTGTGAGATCAGAAGTTGGAAGACAAATGGGGAGACTTGAGGAACGCTACAACATAGAGTTCAGGAGTTGGAAGTTTCTGTTGTACAAGACTGGTTGGGATATATCACCTAAGAACTGACCATGAACATGAACTGAACTGAACTGCTGTTCTCCAAATGCTTGCACTTCTTCCTACTACTCCTCTAGGAGCGTATTTTCAGGGAATTACCCTGGCAGCTAGCCCAGCGTATGTTCATTACTGGCATAACACACAGTGCGTTTACATGCACTTAAGTAACCGGGCTACCATCAGCTACCATCGGCCATCATCTTGAGTAAGCTGATTTCTTAACTGTCATGTAAACAGGAAACAAGGTTTCCGTTATCAGGGTAATGAACCCAGAACGCAGATTACTGCGCCACTCTCCACCTTACTACATTTAGCTTCAAGGAGCAGCTGAATGTAAGGAAATTTATTACAAATAAAGACTGTGCCTCATTTTTAAATCAAATCCACCTAATGAACCAACTAAAACCAGCACAAAGTGTCCTGCGGATGTCTAAGTAAGTCATTTCTGATTGCATATTTCTTTAATTTAGACTGTTTGCACTGTGAAAAGGAAAGTTGCGTATGTCAGCAAGTCTTGTCACAGCCTGACCCCCCCCACCCACACACACATAGAAAAACAAAATTTGTAACCCATACTTCTAAAATAGAGGATAAGGTAGATGATAGATCTCAATAATCATATGCTGCATGTATACGCGGATTCCCAGTAACGGAATATCTTATATGCATGCAACCCAGTCATGGAAAGCATTCATATTATAACACAATATAATACAATTTATTAAATAATAAATATTTTATAGTGTTATCATCAGAAAAGTGGCAGGTGAACAGTCAAACATGAGTTTGGCAGCTATTCCCCAAGTTGGCACCTCTGTACACTTTCAGTGATACATTAGCTTTATAAATAATCTGAGATTAGGCATGATTAGGCCAACAGAACCTGGATTACCGCTGATGCAGCAACTGCAGGGATAAAATCCTTTATTTATCAGACTAACAGCCACTGAAGGAGATCTCACCAAGTCTGTCAGCTGATCAGACCATCCATTAGCCAAATGAAACAAAACATGGCCTCTGATGAGATCTGTGACGGTTTAGACTGGGTGACCGGCATCGTGGCAAGAACTGACAGTCTTCCACATTAACCTGTGGCCTACTAATTCAGCTGGCTGCCTGACAGGAAGAAGGTGGTTTCTTCTATTTCTATCTAATCCTCGTGCTGAAGACACGTGGAGTCCAACGCACAGCAAACAAGTTGTTGACAAGTTGATGATATATACGCTTCTTAATTTTCAAATTGAATCTACTGATTGTTTCATTTACAAAATATTGAAAAAAATCTGTCAGTCTAAAGTTACATCCTCACGTGTCTCCTTTTCTTGTACACACTTCCGATGGATATTCAAATTATTCTGATATAAATCAGACAAGAACAGAGAATCAGGAAGAAAACAGCATTTTTACACATTTTTGCTTGTCTGAAGGATTAATCCGTTACGAAATTATTTGCAATTACTCCTTTAACAAACTGATTAAGTTAAGCTTTAGTAATATTTACTAAATAATTTTTTTTTTAAAACAGCAAAACAATGAGACAAACCTATATAAATACATCTAAAACATTAAACCAAAATTTTAATTGAAGCCTGCAGGTATCACATATGAGCAAAGAGCTGCAAGTCTAGGAAAAATAATTAAAGTTAAGAGTGCTGATGACAGTAGGTGTGAGAATGTATCTGTGCGCTGAATGCCCTGCTTCACACTCAGTCATAGTGAAGGACTTCATACAAAACCTGTGGTTTATACTGAACAAGTTTGATCAAAAACTGGGTCTGACTTTCCCTGTTTTCTAACTTCTAGACGTAGGCGGTAAATTAGTCAAGTGTGCAAGATATTTGCAACTAAAGCTCCTGCAGCAGTTGAATTCGTTATTTCCCCACCTTCCTTGTACAGCATTTCCCTTGGCCGTTTGCTTTTCACTCTTTAAGTTTTATTTAATATCCTGCCAATGTAAATCCCCACCCTGTTGTTTTAATCGTCTGATAGCTGACGATTAAAACATTGAGTATTCTGTGGATTATTCCATCGATTAATCAAAGAATCTGATAACAAATTATTTTATTTTATTAAGGGCTGCAGTAAACATACAAGTGTTTTGATAAAAATGTTTTCTACGATGGAAATACGACTTCTAATAACAATAAATTATGCATTGCAGTTACAATATTACTTTGAGAAATACAAGTTTCTCACAATTGTCTGCTTGGAGGCTCTGTGGTTTTTAGAAAATTAAAACTAACAGACAGGAAGGTTTGAACAAGAGTCAACACAGACCAGAGTCCGGCAGTGGTCTGGTTTTGAAAACCGAAATCCGCAAAATTGTGCTACGATCATCTGTCCACATATTTAAACTCCCAGTTTCATTGCGTTGTCTTCTACCCCACAGCATTTATAAAATTTATACCTGTGTCCATACGTGACACAGATACATATATTTAGCCTATTTGTTATATAATTTTTGCAGTTTTGAGCTTCTGAAGGACTTGTACAATTTCAAAGTTTTTCTTCTAAGAGCTTTACAAAAACAGCATGTTATTCCTGAAAATACATGTCCTTTACATGAAATACTAACATTAATTACCGTAAGTTAGAGAATACTTTCTCGTGGACTGTGTATAAGATATTGGATTAAATAAAGCTTGGAGGGAAAGAATTTGCATCGAGGACTTTTTGTAATCAAGTTATTCGAGTTTCTCAAAGAATTGTTTCAGCCCTAGTTCACATATTATACAACAATTAAAAGCCGCAAGTGAAATTTTTTGAATATTTTAATGTGTAGTAAGACATTTTGCATTGAAGTTCACCAGTTAGCCTTAATCAGAAAACATTTTGGTATTTTTACATCAGAATGCATGTATACGTCTTTCTATTAAAATCTCATGTCAGCAGACAGAACATATGTTATAGCTGTAACAGTTTACAGTTGACTTGAAAAATGAGAATATTACAGATTACCCTGTCATGTAAATGCGTAAACAGGTTTCTAATTGGCTTTTTACAAGAGCATATGTGCGTAACAAAGGCTGCCGACACCTCTCTATCAGCTGAGGGAAGTGGAGATGAATGAGGGAAGCAATACGTGCGCAATGGTGCCTCTTTTTTAATCAAATATGCCTAAAGAAACTGAAACTATCGCAAAATGTCCACTACACGTCTAAATAAGTCAATTTTCACTGGGCATTTCTTTAATTTAGTCAGTTTGTGCAGCGCTGGTCATCAACACTGATACACTGACAGTGTCAACGCAGTCAAGGTTTCAGCTCTTTCTTGTCACAAACGTGGAGTTTCACATTTCCGGGCCGTGACCCACCAAGTTTACATAAAAAAACTAGACTTTTTAGACTGACTGTAGTCTTTGTCTGGGCCACAATATAGTCTGTATTTGTCATTCAAAAGGAAAAGCTGAAGACAACCTACAAGTGCAGACATATAAAACATAAACAGGACTTGGCAGCATTTGATTATTATTTTCACATCAGTTTCGTTCACCAGTGACAGTTTTACCTACTACTAATCCAGAATGTGTCTGATAAGAAGCTGCACTGGCAACCAGTTCCCGAAGCTGGGAGGCCAGTCAGAGTGGGTGTACAGGTGTACCGCAGATTTAACATCCTGGATGTCCAAAAAGCCACTAACATGGGTCCAACTAGCACCAAAGTAACCAGACATGCTGAAAGAACAAGACTGAACCAGCATCGTAAGTAAATGTAAACTGAATATTTTAAAGGTTTTCATAAAGCAATGTTTGGGGATAGATAGTAGGATATTAGAAAATTGTGACATTATGGTGTAATGACAGTATTGTCAGTTGCATTTTAAACATTTTTATTAATAAACGCGACTTATTTTAACAATCCTGCCTTCATTAAAGCATTCATTTTAAATCAATTTTAATTTCTGAAAAACTATGCTACTATGCAAAACAAGTTCACTCGAAGGAGTTAAGCTAGACAAGTCTACAAACAACACATGTAATTACTTTTCTTTCTAGTGAAAAGCATTTGGAAGGTTAAGCACCCGGGGGGCGTTGTCTCTTTCACTAGATTAAGTTCCAGTATTAGCACTGTTTACTAGACAGCACAAATCTTCTCAGAGTCCAATCAGCAAAATCTGAGGAAGCACCTTAATTTGATGTTAATACCATCTACAGGGGGAAGTCTGGATGAGTGTTTAGGATGAATAAAGCCATGTGCAGTTGCAGGACATAAAGCTCAACTTAAACTGTGGGACAGAGAGACAGAAAGAGGAAATGTGTTTCCCTCCCATTTTGTCCTGCCCCAGCTTGCCTCAGCAAAACTGAAGGCAGCTCCTTGGAAGTGCTTTTTCATTGCAAACATGTGAAAGAGGTCACAGCTCTGCACCGAGTCTCACATGACTTGTTAGGAGAGTTCGAACTGCTTTTCTGCTGCACTGGGTGGTCAGCGATTAGAGTAAGCCAACGTCTCCTTCATTGTTGAGTTATTTAAAGAGAAGGGTCAGAAAGATGGTTATCTGCGTTACTAAGCTCATTTTAACAGTTCACACACTGTACAAGCAGGATAACCTTTCAAAAAAAACACACCAAGCAATGATTCTTTTGGCAGATACTCACAAATATCATTGTCTTCTTCGTCACTACATTAACCAGTCAAAGAACTGCTGAGAGGCTTTGTGCTACCACAACAAGTGGAAAAACTAAAATAAAAAACACAACAAAAATGTGAAAGATGTCACTTGTAGAGATAGAGGAGCTTCCTCGTGGTTTAATGAAGCTTTATTTTTGTGTGAGAGCTGCCCACATTAACACGCATGATTAATCCGAAACTTTTAACTTAACTTTTTTTTAGCACTATCCAGGCAGCGTAGACACATGAATACCTGGCTGTGTGCGATGAGGGTACATCTCACACGACGGACGAGAGATCATACGGTATACTGAAAGGCAATTTTCATTGGAAAAGCTCCCAGGAAGAGGTTTGGATAAAACTAAAGAACTGACCTTCGGCAAAAACATCTTGCGTTAGCGCGATCTTTGGCTGAAGCTAATTTTTGCTGATTTTTCTATTTCTCAGAAAGCGCTGGTACTATGATAATGAAAGTACAAAAGTGAATGAATGCCATGGCCAAATGGATCACCACAGACTGCAGGGCCATCAAGGCAAAATTCAGATTGCTACAGGTGGACCATCATACAAGCTACGTAACCAACCTACACAACTTTACACAACAACGCAAAGTTAAAAGCAAATGTATCCCAACACGTCTTAGTATTTATATGAAGATTGACTAAAACGAAGTCTAAAGAAGTTTATTGTTGCTTATGTTACCTGCTCCAACACACGTAAAGGAAAAAGAAGCATATTCTGTCACTATACTGCTCAAATCTGTGAGCCATGCTTCCAAAATGAATATGGGGTAGAGGGGAAAGAGATTACTGGGATTATTTGCGAATGTTGTTTTCAGCAGCGAATAAAAACTTCATCTACCTTGAATTCATTTGGTTGGAGATATCCAACAGACCCAACACATCTCAAATCCACAGCACATGAAACAAAAACTCTCAGGGCTGTAAGTGTTGGACTGATCTATTTAGGAACTGGGTGAACTGACCCCTCAAAAAGAGATTTTTAACAGGCGGAACAAGCAGAGACAGTCAAGAAGCGCACGATGACCTTTGCACGTAGCCAAACCAAATATAGGCCCACGTTGCCCCAAGCGGCCTGGATTCAGCACGGACTGTCCCAGTTAGCTAGTCCCAGCCTCTCACCACGAATCCCCTCAACGCTGAGCTCCATGTGGTCCCCTACGACTGACACAAACCACAGCTGCAGCTCACTGAGAGAGGTGAGGGCGTGCAACACGAGGCGTCAAATCCTCTTAACGTATAGTAAGTTACCCTCTCCACACTCAGGTAAGAAACCAGCTCAGCGTTGAAAGTCCGTATCACAGCCATTATGCGATTCTGTTCGAGAAATCATATGATTATTACTCCTCTTTTCATGTACTTCTACAGTACTTCTACTTCCAGAGACACCGAGTGGACTCTTTACTGCACGACATTTCCAAATAAAAACATACAAAAACATTATAAAATATGGTTTTGATAAATGTGTGGCACCCTGGTCGAATTACACATCACACAGGTGAGGTATCTTCATTGTTGTTTTAATAATGTGCCAGTTGACTTTATCAAATATGTTACTTACTCAAAAAAAAACTAAAAAAAACAAAAAGCGTAGTGGGATACGGCCCAGCAGTTGCGTAAACTTTCAGTAGAAGAAACATCCGCTTCCCTGTGCTGTATGGGAAACTACACACTAAATAATTATGAAGATCAATATTTTTTTAACAACAAAAACACAGCCACAAATCTTTGATCGTGTCATAACAGCTTTAACTTGAGACTCTGTCTGCAGGTCGCAGCTCAACACAGTAGGAAGAATCTACAGACAGAAAACAGCGAGCCGCTTCTGATACGCTATCAGTGTGTTAGCCACAGGGTCATTAGCCAACAGCACTAACGTTAGCTGCTCTGTCTCTAGGTAGAAACTAATAACCTATTAGTAAGACTGAGAAAATACAGTGTAGGAGTTTTATAAACACATTTTTAGGTTGAAAATATCATCTACATATTTTTTATTTGCCAATACCAAACACCCCCATCATCAATTACATCATGGTACAAAATGAGTCCAGTAAGTGAATGTTTAATACTGATTAAAATGGAAAACATGTCTAAAATATGTCTATAGAACTGTGTGTCCAGTATTATGAACTTTTTATTCCCGTGGGATTGACTTTACTAATAAACAACGTTAGCAGGAAACTTCCTGATTGGTGGAAGACCTTACCAGGAAGGCTTCTGCCCGCCTATTAAACTGGAATTATGTAATTACTGGTAGCAAATATCATTTAAACTTTCACATTTGTACTTTCACTGTCAAATTGTATTTATGTTGTCATTTTAACTTTTAACTCTTAACACTTTTTAGTACCTTTTTGGATTATTAGTACACTTTTGAGGTACTTTTCCAACGGCTCTAGTTACTTTGCGGATGCAGATTTTTGAAGCATAACATAACGAGCAGCTGTCAGTACATAAAAGGCTCAGTTTGTGAACATTTGGGAAACATTTAAGTTACACTCCACAAAACCTGAGAATTTATTTTTTCTGCAGAAACAATATTTATGAGGCGCACATGGAACAAATCTGAACTAAACAGTACAATCATTCATCAAAAGCATCAAGTTCAACAGTGTTAAAAATATTTTGTTTATTAGTAACTTAGAGAAATTACTGTCTTAGTGGAGTATTGCAATATTAGTACTTAAATGTACTTTAAATTTGTAGTCGGTTGTCCTTTTAGTTAAAAGAAAATGTAATACATGCACTTTTACTCTAACAGAGTAGTAATACTATGTTTACCTATGTAAAGGAGACAGTAATCATTGTTTATTTTGTTTAACCCTTTTATAGGGCACTCAGTGAAAAGACTTTTACGACTAAATTAAAATCGTTACAGAAAAGCTGCTGTTCAGAAAAGTTAAACCTTCACTTTAATTTATTTTGTCAACAGCTTCCCCCAAAAAATAAATGATGTCAGCTGAAAGCACTTCAGGTAAATAAACTTGCTTTCACCTGGCACAGTTTGGTGGAACCTGTGAACTTTTGTACTTTTACACCTTGTACTCTAAAGGGTACTTCTTCTAAAAGTGAACCTTTTTAACCAGTACCTGTCCAGTACTGAGTTTGTGTACTTCTGACAACTGAGTGTACAGCGTTCCTCTGAGCTGTGAAGTATCTCAGCGAGTAAAGTTACTTCTGTGTACTTTCACTGCGGGGGTTAAAGCGCCACATTTAACTTATATTAACGTTTTTATAATCCTAAAATTGACTTTCAGCTCTTCAGCTTGACAGTGATTCCCCGTCTGTTTACAAAAGCTAATCTGCGGCTAACGTTTGCTACTCGGCTAATTAGCTTCCAGGCTACATTCCTCCGTGTCCCACTAACAACCACCGCCGCACCTTCACCTACCTTCCCGGACTGAGGAAGTCCTTCCTCGCAAAGGTGAAAACACGCTCCGACGCTCCTGATATGGGGGTAAATTCCCAAAACTTTCCTGTCGACTGGACCACCGTGTCAAATTCTCCGTGCCAGGTTTGTCCCGACTGTCCAGGTCTCCTGTGGCCGGTGCAGTGATCCTGAGCTGCGGCTCAACCTCCCGTCACAACTCCAGCAAAGATCGTCTACTGTAGTGACACATCACTCCACTGTTTTTTCCCAAAACATGCTGATGAATCAGCAAAGATCGTCTACTATAGTGATTCATCACTCTACAGTTTTTTTTCCAACACGCTGATGTATCAGCAAAGATCGTCTACTATAGTGATTCATCACTCTACAGTTTTTTTTTTTCCAGCACGCTGATGTATCAGCAAAGATCGTCTACTACAATGACACATCACTTACTGTTTTTAAAAGAAAAGTGTTTACAGCACGTGGGTGAGAGTGTGGAGGGTTGTTTGTCTATATGACCCTGCGATAGACTGGCGACCTGTCCAGGGTGTACCCTGCTTCTCACCCATATGACAGCTGGGATAGGCTCCATCACACCCGCGACCCCTACAGGCACTAAGCGGTTCAGAAAATGGATGGATGTTTACAGCACACATACTCCACTATTTGCACAACAGTATTTTAAACAGTGTTGAATTTGTTGATAACATAAATGTAGAAGTTTAGCCCAGATTAGTTTGACAAAACGGTTACATTCCCAGTGTATACGGTGTGATGCGTGTTACTATAAACAGGCACAAAAATCCAAAAATGTTTCATGTTTTTGCCATTTTTTTCAAAAACAAAAAAATAATTAATTAAAAGTAGAATATAATAAAATTTTATCTTTTTTTATTGGTCATAAATAAACCATTCTGTCTATGAAATTTACTGAAAATAACATGAATAAAGGTTTTATTTATTGTATTGATAATTATTTCTCATATTTGTTTGAAATGTTTTGCTTTTTGTTATGTTGTGTTTTTCTTTTATCCTTCTACTTGTGGATGTATGAACAACTGCATATATACTTTTCTTTGTTATCCTTGGTAATTGTTATCTATACTACGTTGATATGAAAACAGTTTGTTGTCATCAATGTTATTTTAATAAAATAAGGTAAACGTTGGTGTTACCATAGAAACCATGGCACTTCCACAGTTTTACTGGATTGATGTAAAATCACTGACAAAAAGTTGATGTCTGTCAAAATTAATGTTGTGTTTTAGTTATTAATCAAATTAAAACTGGTACAAAGTTTGTAACGAGTGAAAACACGTTCAGAGTGAGATCTCCTGCATAATTTACACTCTATGATCCGAGATCTCTGGGGAATGAGCTCCAGCTGGGGGCAGGAAGATGCAACTGCAGTTACATTATTCAAGATTTAAAAAACTGTATAAATCCCAGAGGGAGATGATTTAGCAGTTACAGCTGCTCTCTGATCAGTTCTGTTGAGGAAAGAACCACTGCAACATACAAAAAAACTAAGATAACACATACAAGAACTCAGAGACCATTGATGCAACAAACAGTACTCACATAAATAACAACATTAATTAGATTATGATCATAATAATAATCATCATTGTTGTTCCCCATGGAAAGCAAGAGCACCGTGTCCTCCAGGGTAAAGACAAGAAGAACCTTCCAGCTTGTTATCAGTTCAAAAGCCTGCATCTCTGGTGGTACGGTGGTGCATTAGTGACATTAGTGAAACGTGCAGCTTCCACATGAGGAAAGGCTCCATCAATGCTGACAGCTATAACCAGGTTTTAGAGCAGCATACGTGAAGGCGAAGGCCTCGCACAGTTCAGGACAAGGTTAAACCACATACTGCATCTATGTCAACAGAGTGGCTTCACAGTAGAAGAGTCCAGGTGCTGAACTGTCCTACCTGCTGTCCAGACCTTTCACCAACTGAAAGACAACCCTGTTGAGCAGTTAGAATCCTTTATCAGGCAAGAATGGGACAACGACTGGTCTCCTCAGTTGCCAGACAATTAAAGGACGTTAAAATAAGTGGGGATGCTACACCGCGGTAAACACGACCCTGTCCCAATGTCATCAATTAGAAAATCACCTTATTTGCTTCTTTAAATGGAATATTTTCCCTGTTTAAACATTTTTGTTTTCTGTGTTCTACTGTGAATTTATGTTTAACAAAAAAATAGTTTTTCATGTAGATTTTATGCAGCATCCCATTTTGGGCCGAATTTATTGTTTTGTGGGGTAAAATGCTGCTTCTCTGGAATGACAGTGAAGTTATGATGTAATAAAAGCATAAAGAAAATTCAGTGTGTTTATAGTGTTTATTGATGTTCTTCAATCATATTGTTCATATTGTTGTACTGTGTCATTATGATGGGCAATATCATTTGTACGACAATGAAATCTTGCGATTTCCTCAGAAACATCTTGATTAAACATGTTTTTTCCAGTTTGGCTTGAACAGAAGCTTCTCCATAAACGTCCAATAAATCTAACATTTCCTCAAACATTATTTTCATTCTCCTCTGTCTCTCTTTTACTCCTCTATGTTTTACCAGAGGTGTGGATGAAGCGGATCTAAGCCCATATGCACTGATATGAAACAATCAAATTTGGTTTGTTTCTGAGTGACCCGGAGGACAGAAAATTCAGATTTGAGATAGCTTTGCAAGTAATGTGAACATTATTAATTATGCTGCTAGTTTTATAGGAAGTTTTGATGCTTCTCCTTAAGCTGTTTGAAAACACTGCAAGATTCCTCACAGTTCAAACCTTGTCCACATGGTGACAGCACAGCATCAGCAGTTGATGATACACAGTACCAGCCTCAACAAGAATGAGGTGAACAGTTAAACACTGAATTGAAATATCTGTCTATCAAGCATGAGATACTAATTTTACAAGATGAAGTAAAACAAAAGTGAAATGTTTTCTGCTCGAGGACAAACTGGGATCTGGGCTGTTTGTAAAGATGGATTTACAGAAATCTTAACAACTTTGGGAGAATGAAAAGTTACAGATATGTTTGAAATACAGTTAATATTTATAGAAAATAGTCAAAAGGGGCCACAACACCAGCTTTTTAAAAATCATGTGGAGTAACACATTTACTAAGCATTACCTCTCTATGTATAAATGATATAATATCAAAATGTATTTTAGCAACCACACCACCTTAACACATGGCAGAGAGGAGATTAAAAATAGGAAGACCCAGATGACTGAAAATCTTTACAGACACAAAAAAGAGAAAATGCCACATATTCAATTTATTATTAGATCTCAACATTTGAATAATTAAAGTTTAATGGTCATTTATTCCTGACTCATCTACTAATTAAAGTTAGATTTACAGATAAATACCCACAACGTACATTAAAATAAAGACCTACAGTATGTTAATAACACAAAGAGAGCAGATTTCACTTCTCATAAAAGCTGATAATTAATATAATGCATCATAAATGCTGTTACTAATGACAACTTGCATCAACACTGTATAAAATAAAACATAGTTAATTGTTTTAAACATGCTATTTAAACATCTACATGGCAAAGAGTCCAGATCGACTCTTTAACCACGTGTGGTTCTCAGTGTAGCACGTTTTTAATCTGGCACTATCAACAGAAAAAAATGTTCCAAGAGTCCAGGAAGTGTGTTATTGAGAAGAGATCAAGCCAGAAGAGTTTTAGTAACCTACTAACACTAATGCTAACGTTAGCATTAGCATCTGAAATCTACATGGTCAATCTGAAGTATGTTAAGATGTAGTTATTCAGCTGTATGTTAAACTTCATCATTCCTCTGGCAGACTGGTTTCCTGGAGCATAATGATAATTACCGCATCATAACACAGCTGGTGTACAGGTATACTGTAGAATAGCGCCTGCTTTTACTCTGACCACATCCAGTTTACAAATCTCGTAAAGAGACCTTTCTTTTGTTGTCTCTCGTGTCTTTCTTTAGACAGTTCCTCCTCCGTTTTTGTAAAGCGGTCTCGTTTGGTTACCCTGGAGATGATTTCAGCCCTTTCCTTCATTGCCTCCAAAGAATGAATACGAGCCTGGAAACCTTCCTTAGCCTCTGATTTTTCGCCTTCAATCAGCATGTCGATGTACTCTGGAGTGGTCAGAGGGTTTGGTCTCAGGGCGATCTCTTGCAGACGAGTTATACAGTTGGCTGACTGATCCATTAGGGACACGATCATGTCTTGAAGGTGAGCGATCTCTTCTTCTTGCCTTTCAACCAGCTGCTGAATAGTCAACTTTTCTTTTGTGGCTTTTTCGTACTTCTCTTTTAGCTCTTGCAGTGTCTGCGTCTGTTTTACCTTAACATACTCCCACCTGTATTTCTGGTTGAAGTGAACACTCCAAATGCATTTTCCAGGGCAGACAGTGCACATCCCTGTCGTGTCCATTGATGCACACCCTCTCTTTTCGTGATCATTAGCTATTCCACATGGGTAGTGGCATGTTATAGAGCATTTCTGGCAGTTGGTAATGTAAACTCCCTTCTCTGTGAGTGCCTTTTGGATTGGCTTAATGACGTCCACTTCAATTTCAAAGTTTTCATTTGAAGTCATAGCAGTTTCGTGCTCTTTGATCTTTTCTTTGGTTGTCTTAATTTCTTCAAGTTTTGCTAATCCAGCTCTAACTTGTGGTTGCAAACCTTCTATGGCTGTTTCAAGCTGCTTTCGTTCTTTTAGAACCTCCTGCGTCATTAGCAAGCTTTTGGTTGTCATTTTACCCAATGCTGTGAAGAACTTTTCCATACTTTTGGTACCCATGTTCCAAAACATTTCATCAAAGTTTTCATCATCCTCTTCGGATTCTTCATCAGGGGGGCACCTGCTGTCTGCAAACAACGCAGAGTTGTTGAATTTGAAGTGAATTGGAAGTCCAATGTCATTTTTTGGACATGGAACCCCAGAGACATTTATTGCCTCAAGAACTGGCGGCTGCTTGCCATCTGCAAAAGTAACCAGCATCTCAATGTTCTCTGCCACATCTTTGCCAAAAATTGAGAGCACTGAATCAAAAACATATCGCTGTGTTGCTGTTAGTCGAGCAAGGGAAGCCTGAGTGACAAAACACACGGCATCAATCTCACTGACTCCATTAGCAGAGGTAAAAAGCCTCCGTATTTGTTCTGTGATCTCTTTGTCTCTTCCAACTCCTCTTGTATCCCCAAACCCAGGTGTGTCCACAACAGTCAGAGAGAAGGGGATTTTAAAACCCTCCTGATGGTTGATTTTGTACACTGTGACTTCAGAGGTCTGGCTTTCAGCTTGTGACCTTGACTGACCCTCATCAATTAATTTAAACCTGAAATTGTCCTTCCACTCTACACCAACAATGTAGTTGAGCATTCCATTGATCAGAGTCGACTTTCCAGCTCCGGTTGCTCCAAGCAGCATTATAGTACGATTATGCCTCATGCTTTCTTTGCCAAAGTTATACATCCGGCATCCATCTATGTCAATATCCTCTTGTTTCAGAGGCAGTTTGTATAAGGAGAAAGACTGAGAATTTATACTCTTGCTTATGTGTTTGAGGAATTCGGCAAGACGTGCAAATTCACGCTTTGTTGTGCAGATATTAACACTGATGCTTTCTTTGCTGCTGCCAGTTACACCACAATCACAGCTGACCCTGACAATATATTCTGTTTTCGGCTGGAGCCCTGAAATTACTGCTTTTTCAGACCCTGACATCATTTGGTTCCACTGTAGATCTCCTTTCATCCCACTGCCTGTTTGGGCGTACTCCACTAAGTAGCTCAAAATGTGGACATCTTGTCCAAGCTCAATAGGTTTCTCCCAACTAACTGAGAGCTCACTTGAGTTTGGTTCAACTTGAGGTTTTCCAGGAGGACTGCAAGGTAAGGTTTTAATGGGACCACTGATTTCATTGGCTGGTCCAACACCTACTGAGGTCACTGCTCTGCATCTGAACATGTACTCTGTGTTGAGCCTCAGCTCGCTCACTGTGACCTCTTTTGATTTTGATGCTATCTTTTGTTGCCATTCATCCTCTCCACTGACACAGTATTCAACAGAGTAGGAGGTGACGATCTCTGCCCCAAATTGGGGTGGAGAAATCTTCAGTGTCACACTGTTGTGGTTTATGTCACTGACTATCACAGTGTCAGGTTTCGATGGAGGCTCAAAGTTCTCATTGACAGAAATTCCCTCCTTATAAATGTAGATGCTTGAACCTTTCTGTGTTGCATTTGTCAAACCAACTGTCAGGAACTTCATGTTCTTGCTCTCTTTGTTGGCCTCTGCAAAATCACTGAAGAGCTTTGCTTTTTTTCTTATTTCATTGGCTGCTTCATTTGAAAAGTACCATTGTTCCTTCTCTATGTCATGAGTATGTAGATCTTCATCTGGTTTGGTTGTTTCTTTTAAGTAGTTTGATAATGCTGAGAGGTACGGTTCATCACTTCCCAGTGAGGTGAAAACAAAACACACAGCATGCACTGCACTGAGAATCTCCTCATGATGAGCACTTTGAGATGGGATGATCGTTGTGTTCTTCATCATTTTGGTAAATGATTTTAAAATGCAGATTTCCCTCTCTTTACAGTCTATCCACTGATTCAAATTTTTGCTGTTGAAAGGAGAAGAATGCCTCTTCCTCAGGAGCTCTGCGAGCACAGCCTCCTCTTCTCCTCCTCCTCGAATTGATGGAAGTTTCTTTGCCAAGTTTCGTTGAAATTCCATTTTAAACTCACAGCACATTTCTTTAAAAGCTTTAACCTTTTTGCAAACCTGTGGGAACTGCTGTGTGGTGGGGGTTCTCAGAGCATCATTGCACCTCATTTCCAGTTCACTGAAGTCCTCTAGAACACTTTGTGCTTCCTGAACTAACCTTATACTTATCTCACGTACAAGTTTTGCAGCAGAAGAATCTAAACTCACCAGTGGCAACAGCCACACTTTCACTGGTACTGCTTTTTCCCCATTGGCTCCCACTAATTTCGGCAGGCTCTGGTAAACTTCTACTGCATCCTGAAAGGACACAGGATTTTTCTCAAGAGAAAAGTCGCCATGGAATTTGCAGGAGAATTTCTCAACATTTTCTACATCCTTGTCTTCAAGTTTCAGTGAACCTGTACCCTCTATAGCTAGGCAGGGAATCTTCTTGATCATCACTTTTAAGTTGCCCTGAATGTCTTGATGATTTTCCTTTTCAGAAACATCACGGTCAAAGACAAAGAAGGCTTGAGCCCCATAAAGGACACCCGTGACTACATGAGTTGCTATTCCTTTATCAAAAACATATGGATGCTTCACATTGCCTCTGCCAAGATGATTCATTGACAGCTCCTGGAACTTTGTGGTGGTTTTATATTTCAGTGTTACTCTGGCCTGATTTTTGGACACCTTCTGATCATTCAGGTATTTAGCAGATCCTTCAACCTCTACTAGTCCTCCTAAAAAACTCGCTTTCAGTGAGGCTTCAACCTTCAGTGCCGAAGATTTATCCTCAATTGATTCAGATGCAACTATCTCAAACTCTGTGGTAGGCTTTGGTCTTTCTCTTGTATCCTTTTCCAGGTCATCACGGTCCCACAGTGTCATTCCTGCCAAAAAATAAAGTCCAAAAATATCAACTGTATGGCTTTTGTTATAGTGCTGTTTTTAAAATTTACTTCAGTTTCACTGTGTTTTGGTTGCAGTTAGTAACACATGAATACTCACCTGGGACTAATGAGTCTTGGCGGCAGTCGTACAGCATCCCGAGACTAAAAGGTCGGCCAAGTGCGGCCAACTGCATCGTTCTACTGGCTTCAGCATCCATCCCTTGTTCTAGGATTGGCAAAACAGATATGTTAGTCCTCCTGCTGTTCGAACTTGTAAGAGCAACAGATGGATTTTTGCAATTGGGCTACAAAGTGTTATATACAGTTGCAAGAAAAATTAAGCAAACTATTAGCAATTTCCTGGTTTTCTGCAAAAATGATTTGTCATGGAAAGTGAGAACAGTAATGATGTTTCGTGTTTTTATTGGACACATCCGTTAAACGTGCAAAGTGATGGTGGAAAAGGTTAAACTGATCTCACTAAACACCAACTAAGACTGATGTCCAAGCAATAAAAAGAGATTGGAGGTGTTATTTGGAGCTACCTTGACTTATAACAATACCCAAACAGTGTCAGTGTACTATTTACCTTCAATATCAGCTGATGTGTGTTCAGCTATCAGCTGCATAAGTCTTATAGTCAGAGCTGGTTCATGTGCCTCTGAACCATCTCTTAGTTATGCTGCTATAGATTTAGACTGCTGGGGGGCCTCCCTTAACACACTGAGCTCCTGTCCTCTCATCTTTTCTCCTTTCCATCCATTCATACTCAATTATTGCTCCTAGTTAGTTGGAAATAACCAGTGCTTCTTCCTCTCTGTCACTCTCTCTCCTTAGCCTCAGATATGTTTCTAGTGTGTAGCTGCAGGCTAAACTAACCTGCCCAGTGTTTTAAGTGCTGCTTGGTTGCTCTTCTTCTTTTGTGGCCTGCATTTTTTTTCTCTCTTACTTTCCACTCACCCTAACCTTGTTGGTATTATATAAATAAAATGAATTTAATTGTTTTCTACCACCCATCAATCAGACACCCTGGCTCACCAGCTGCCCAGGAACTGCCAGTAGATGGCTAATGGGGCTATGCTAGGTGGCTTTACACAAGTACTGGGGCCTGACTCCAGTCTCCAGTCTCCTTCATCCTTGCCTGCATTGCTGCAAATATCCTACACTCATAACAAGTACCTTTATAACTAAAGTAGGCATAGGACAAGCTAAACAGACACACTAGGTAGGTCAAAGTAGTAGAAATATAAAGAAACAAAGAAGGTTTTACAAAGATTTGAGCTAAATGCTAGTAAAAATAGCGGCATCTTCTACTTCAGAGAACACAATAGCAACAAGAGTTGCTCTTAAACAGTATTTAACTCTGGTGTGTAACAAAAAGGTAGTAAAGGAAATGTGCATGGTGAATCTGCATGGTTTGAAATACTAGAAAGTGTTAAAAATGTTGATTGTTTTGTCACAATAACATAGAAAAGAAAAAGAACAGAAAGAAAACAACAACAGAACTAAAATATGTACAACATATCATATTGATGTTTTATGTGGCTGCCTTTCCCCTAACATAAGATAAAATAAATTAAATTTTTAATTTCTAATGTATAAAGTCAAAGTAACATTTATAGCCCAAATAATGGTAATAATTTCATTAAAGCAACATTTATTAGCAACACAAAAACCTTACATTTTATCACCTCACAATATTGTTATAGGAATGTATAAACAAATGGCTGTGTCTTTAGATATTTAGCAGATCTTCAGTAGAGCGACCTTACATCGTTGGAAAACCCCAAAAAATAAGCTTAAAGACACTTTTTGTGTTGGCATATGTTGATGAGAACAGCAGAGCTGGTGATAAATTTCAATTTATGATCAATTTGTGTCAGACACTAGTATTTATTTTAGTATTTCAGATTGTATTATATCTGCTAACTGCCAACATTTTGTTTCTCACCTAAGGTTCATGAAGGAAAACATAATTTGGATACATGGAAAACAAACATTTGGGTTATTGGCTGTAATGGCTATTTTCCATGTCCATCGTTAATGTTTAGCAAGTCGGCATGCTAACATATAAGTACATTACAAATAAAATGTTACAGCAGAATTAGTTATAAAAATTTCAGTTTTTACAAAAGTGTTTAATGGACTGACTAATCAACATTACCATCCTGCTAGTGTGGCAGGAAATAATAAAGATGGACTGATAAACTCTTTT